>PNEQ01121913.1:52940-136412 GCA_003012365.1 Medauroidea extradentata | reverse complement strand
AGGGACAAAAGGGGAAGAACGTAGTTCTCAAAATATTTACTTTTCTAACTGTTTATAAATCTGTTTTACTGACCCTTAACATCAATTTGCAACGTTTATAATTTTTCAAAAATTTGTCGATATACAATAGTTTAATGAAAATTCAAATAACCTGTTTTTAAACTTGTTGACATTACTAATAGCGAAAATATTAAAACTTAGGCCTATAACGAATTTGAAGTTACAAAAAATTTTATCTAGAAATTTCTTAAAATTTTTAATTTTTTTAATTTTAAAGGAAAATATGGACAGTTAAAATACATATTTTTACCAAATAATAAAGTAATTGTTGTACATAGGTCCGTAATAATAGTCGTATATCGACTCTTAAGACTAGTCCTGAGAAGATGTGTTGTAAAATAAACACATCTTGAGATTTGTTTTGAGAATCACTGTCGTGTAACTCTCAGCTGAGCGTAAAACAAGTGATTTTTTGCTTGAAACTAGCTTTTAAAATTTAACAGTCGAGTCTCGAGGAAACAACATATTAATAGTTTCTGAAACCAATATGAAGTGAGGAATATTCGTTGAAAAATACTAGTATCAAGGAAGTGTGGCAGAGAGGTGAATTGAGATGTGATTTTGGTTTATAATTGTCCAAGTGGCATTTGTTGGTTATGTAGTTGTAATCATATAATTGTAATGAGGAGATATTACGTAGCACAACTTGCATGTTAAGTAGAATCAGCTGAAAAACAATTTTGAGCTATTTGGGCTAGGATATCAAAATATAATCAAGTAATAAATAAATGGTGCACATTTTCATGTACACACCAAAATGGTGTTGCCACTTATTGTGCATGCTTATCCTTTACTTTTGCAATGCTGTGATAATGATAATTGTAATGGAAACCGGCTTTACAACTTAGAAAAGGCACATACAGGATGCAAGGAACCTGTTTAAATAGTTGGTCGACAAGACGTTTTAAGGGGGTACTGCTTTTCTAGTGATGCATTAATAAAATTAAATTTATCTCGTATTGAGCCTGGTTGGGTAAATATTATTAGGGAAGGTTAGATTACCATAGAAGGTAATCTAACCTTACTTAACACTGCGAAAAATGGAAACTGTAAGGGTAAAATAACATAACATAACCAAAAATTAACTAACATAACATAATACAACGAAAAACAGAAAATTTTAAAGTTAGCAAGCTACAATTTTCTTGACGTACGTTAGCAGGAGAAGTTCAAGGAATATTAAATGCTTACAATAAAAGAGAAGGAATAATGTAAGAACTATGCTAAATATCCTAAAGGAAACTGTCAAAAATATTAGTCCGGAAAATTACTTAATTTTAAACATACACAATCAAATGAGAGAAAAGTAATGAATATAATTTGACAGTTATTGACTGAGTGAGCCGAACAATGAAAGTATAGATAATTATGTATAACGACTGTCAACGATTTTATTATGAAGGTGTATCTTTTAGTTTTATTGGAATAATATCGGATATTATTGTTCGATAGTTGGCGCTCCTGTGTGGAATTGTTGGAAACTATGAAGTGAGCTTGATGTTGGTCAGATGTGATTGTAGGTTGGGAAAGAACATGAGCGACTTTTTAAAGTCCTGTTACTCATTATACTAGAACAGGAACTCTAATTGGGATAGGTGCAAGCGTATTTCTTTTTGGCAACAAACAGTTTACTGCAATTAACAAGTAAATAACTATCATTTATGGTATGACTTTTTTGTTTCCATACATGTATGTATTGTTTCGTTAGCAGAACACTGTGGTACATATATGCAGCTCTTTGCTCCATAAAGTTAACTTGTTAATCAATATTTATATTATTCCTGTGGTAAATTGGACTACACGTCAATCAAATCAATACCATGGTATGTTGAGACCTGTTAGGTTGACAGTGTCCTTATTACAATTACATAATTGTTAAGAAGATAAACATTCAAATCACTTGCTTAAACTTGGGAATTAATTTCGGACGGAGGTGTTACAGTTTCTAAACACCCTCACTGCCTGCAGTTTGTAAGCCGGAGACTAACTGTAACTCTCATATAGTAAATTTCTACTAATACTTTAAAAAAGAACCACTCAGTGGCGTGAGATGATAGTTTTGCAAGGTAAGCTACGTTTGTTCTCAGCTCTACTTGTTTACTCCCTCGTATGCACGCCAGCCTCTCGAGCATAGATAATTGTGCAGTAGATGTCAAACCATGTGTATAATGGATACCGCGTAGCTAAGTCATGAGTGGCCGCATTATGTTCTGTTAACACAAATGTGGTTTTTGGTTAGGTACTACTGCGTGCACCAAGATTGTACAGCCCTGAGCAAACACCCGTTTACCTTGCGAATCCTAACGACACGCCTCTGGCAGTACCAATTTCTTTACCTACGGTTGTGTTAATGTAGCAGAGCCTTTTATATGGTCACAAGATAATATCTTTTGATATTTGTGATTATGCAGTAAATATTAATATAGTTATCGTGTAGCTATGGTGCAAAAGACGACTGATTACTATAAACACTAGAACATGTTAAAAGTTTACTTCAAAATTTCCGTGTTTTTTTATTTTTTATTTTTTTATTTATTTATTTATTTTTTTTTTTTTTTTTTTTTTTTTTTTTTTTTTTTTTTTTTTTTTTTTTTTTTTTTTTTTTTTTTTTTTTTTTTTTTTTTTTTTTTTTTTTTTTTTAGGTAAAGCTCGCGAAGATTGTTGGTAGTCGACAGTCAGGGCAAACTTATCCGGAGAAAAGACATACAGGATTATACTGCTCGTTGCTTCTTCTGAACCTTTGTTAAAACTGAACTAATGAAGTTGACGGTTTTTTGTCATTCAAATTGGTAAGTATAAGAATAATTTTTTCCGCTAGTATCACTACCATTTATTCTGAGTCAATACCCCCTACAAAATAAAGAAAGGTACTATTAAATGAAGTAAGTACTGGCTTGAGTATTTCCCGTGTTTCGGGAGAAAGGCAGTAGTTCTCCGCGGAGTACGCCGACTCGCGTGACGCAGTCCGCAGCCACTTCGCGCACCGCTCCACCGTCATGAATGTGATGGATGGGTGGCACGGAATTGGTGGAGGAGGGTGGGTTTCGTGGGAGGATGGTGGAGAAGGGCTTGCCGATTTCGCTCGGCGGGAGTGGGACATTTGTCAGTCCCCGCGAGCTACTGCTGGGGTTTGGAGAAGGCGAGTGAGGGGTTGAAGCATGTGAGTAGTGGGAGCGAGGTGGTTCTGGTGCTTTCAAACGCTTCCCCCTCCGCGCTCCCGTTTCAACCCCTGGCAAGGCCGCAACCGGGTCGAACAATCACATCGCACCTACCCCTCCCCATCCTCTTAGGCCAAGACTCCCCTCCACCCGTCATCGTTCCGCATGGCTGAGCGCGACCTCCCAGAGAGCGGTTCACTGGCCTCACCCCCTCTATCCTTACCGCCAAGTAACCCCCATTCATTCGGCATTTTCCTCAGCACCCATGCGGGTGTTTCTCCATTTATAACCGCCCGGCGCTATTCTGACACTTCTGAAAGCGGTTAGGTTTGGTCATGTACCCTTCCTCCACAGCTGCCGCATGCGAACGCATGCAGATGATGAAGGGGTTTTATTCCTCGAGGTAACAAATGTCTTTGTGCCACTTCTGTCGGACTACTCGTCGCGTTTCATTACTGTGATCAAACTTGTATAAACCGGTATGCAAGCTCGTAAACAGTTCTTAGAACTGACCTGTTTTTTGTTTTCCCCTATTTGTAAGTTACATTTTAAACTAATTCTATGTAAATATCGTGTCGAACATGTAATAAAATAATATGTACATATTACTAGGTTTAGAAATATAGGTGCGAATTTTGTTTTATTCAAAGATATAAATTCAGTACAAATTTAAAAACTAGTTTCTTGGAATTTTTTGCAAGCAATTAACCGAAATTTTTTGTAAAACAATTTATTACCGATATTCCAAGAAAATTACTACAAAATATTTTAGTTATAACATGTACATTAAAACAACTATCATTTTAATCTATAATTTGAACACAGCTTTTAAATGAGATAAGGACATTTTAACATGATTATTTTATAACTAGTTATTATGAGAAACATTTTAAAGTCTGTTAAGTATGAAAAAGATCGTTGGTAGGGGCTTCGATCATGCGGAATGAAAGTGCATTTTACATTGATCTTTAGTTAAGTACTGGCATGAATTACACTGCAGTGATTCTAACTGATATGAAACCCATCTTTCCATACATACATAATTTTATCAAAACATTTTAGACTAGTAAATATGTCATTTAAAAATTACAATTTAATTCTATAATATAAACCATAAATTAATAATTTCACATTTTATTTCTGTACATGTAATAGTTTACCACCATTCTAATGAAATAGTGCAACACATTTTATTGTTTTCTTAAATATGAGTTTTGTTTTTGTAACGCTTTAAGTGTAAAATACAGATTATTTAATCAGATCACAACGAGTAAAGAATCCCATTCTACGGTTGTTGTGTGATAGTTGAGGTCGAGTAATTGTCAGTTACACTGTGATTCCTTCTATAAAAATTTTATTATTTTTAAAATAGATGATTCGGGATAAAGCGAGCACTAAAAATGTAACCTTTGAAAAACATCACTAGCTGTTACTGTACATAATTCATCACTAGCTCTAGTTACCTTACTGCTTGTAAGGTTGGCAGCGAAATTTCGCAATGCAGTTCCGTGTATTTTCCTATTTTAATACAAAAATACTGAAACAAAAGCAACCTAAGTCGACATAGTTGTATTTTATGTATGTAATAAATGTTTGTTTTATTAAAATATATAGATTCCTACTGACTTCACAATTTATTTTACACATGCAAACACTAAATGACGTGTCCAGAGAGGTTAGACATTTACCGTTGTTAGCTGTATATGCGGAACGATACTAATGAGCTGATAATATAACTTAAGGAGGGCTTTTTTGAGTGCTCACTTTATTCCGAACCACCCGATTCACAAACACTTCAGTAAGAAAAGTTGGGCATTATTTAAACACCAGCAAAGATAAACAAGAAATAAATAAATAAATGAAAGACACTACAACTATACAAGTACACTGTGTAACAGGGGCCAGCAATCCGGTATAAACGGCCAAGGTTTGTCTGTTTCCGGTATGAAATGTTAAAAAAACTGCTAAATAAGTAAATTCTGGTTAAAGTTTCTCTGACTCTTAAGTCATATTGTATAAAAGTAGATTCACGAAACAAACACCTAACAATGCACATGCATATATGTGTGTGTATGTATATATATATATATATATATATATATATATATATATATATATATATATATATATATATATATATATATAGCAAATCATCTGTGCACACATTTTTATTTATTAGTGAATTCAACTGTTTCAGTCAGCGAACTTACATCAGTGATTAGATCTGTAGTTGTCGACACTTTCCCCAAGGGGAAGTTTCAACCAATAAAATTCTTTAATATTTCAGTTTCCATTTTAGAGTGTGCGGTACCCATCTTGTCTTTCTGATATGGAAGCTATTTTTTTTTTTCGAAATTTTTTGACATTATCTGAAAGCAGCAGATTTTCTATATTATGTGGCAATATTTAAGTGGTGATGTTAAACTACTTGACTCAATCAATAATAATCAACTCTGCAGTGGACAGCTGCGATTTAAAGGAAATAATATGATTGCGTAGCTTTTGAAATTATCTAACTGTGGAAATGTCTCAAGTAATGGATGCTTTAGAAAACAAGTTCTTTAGAAGAAATGTGGCTTGTTCCTATGTCATACACCCTGTAACATACTAAGTTTATAATAAAAGTGAAACTGGAAAGACACGTTAAATAAAGTTTAAAACAAATTAAAAAATAAATAAAAGGACGAAACTTGTAACTGAAGGCATCAAGTTTATAGATAGATGGTTACCACAGTTCTTGGCCAACAACATAGGACAGTTTAACTAACTGTGTTTGTTACTAATTGTTTACACTAATGTGTAAATAAAGCGAAGAATTTACACAACAATTATGAAAAGGTCTTTGAATTTAACTGGATGTTTACTGTATGTATGTGTAATAATCTAAGTATACAGCAATTACTAGTTTTTAATTATCTGCGCAATATTTGGCTTTACCGTGCAAAAAATTCAACAAAATTTTAAAAAAAATTGTGAATTTAAATTTTAAAAAATTCTTTTAAATGTCGCAAGTATTAATTTTTTTACAACCGTTAAAATCAAAATCTCAAAAATATCGAATGTGCAAGAGTTTAGTTATGTGTTTACACTATTTATAATACAGCACATGAATACATACCAATCTGCTGTCATACTTCGAGAACAATTGTACCAATTGTACCAAAATTTCTCATTTTGACAGATTTTAATTCAAACTCTGATTTAAGCGACATAAATTTTTGTACTATGCAACTTTGAAAGATAGGGTGACACGAATAATGTTCTTTGTTAAATTTCAAGGACTATTATAGCGATGATTATCAAATTTAAAACTTTTACAGTTGATCACCGGAACTGTACTGTTGTAAGACCACCTTGTAAGAAGCTAGCATGGCATGAATAAATATAAGTATTATGTCATATTTCCAAATGTATGCTACCGATTGTATCTTTTTTGGTCAATTTTCACTCGCACTGAAGAAAAATGGCTCATTAATAGAGCCAAATGCTAGAAAAATAGCTTAGTAGTTCCACAAAAGATTTTGTCAATGTGGACCTTACCAAATGTTTTTGTGGTGGCAACGAGAAATGTTTGCTGGTCTCAATAAAATTTTGCAGTGACTACAATAATATTTTGTAACTACAGGGTGACCACGAGGAGCATTATGAAACGAACTGTACAGAACGAAGCGGAAACATGGAAGTGGGAGAGCGTGGGCAGTCATTGTGTAACATATTGCCATTTCAGTAGGAATGGAGCAGTGGACGGTTTAACACCGCATGTTTGCGTACGACGCAGGGAAGTGGAGCTCATCAGTGTGGAGACTCTGGAACGTGTGTGGAGGATCTTCGTGACCAGAATCAAACATTGCATCAGGGAAGACAGACGTCACATTCCTGATCTCATTTCGCCCCATAAACATAATGGCATCCCTCAATGAACACTGTCACTTGTGTTCAACCACTGTAATGTGTACACTCTCCTTTTTACAGCACATTCATAACGACAATGCTCCTCGTGGTCACATGTAGACTACTACAAACATTTTTGGTGATGTCCACATTGACAAAATAATTTGTGCCCACCACAAAACAGTTTTTTCTGTGCAAGTTAGTTGTGAAATTATTTTGCTCTATTTTGTTTCAATGCCTTACCTGCACATCTGCTGCTCTGCTTCGTAATTATTGGATCTCAACTGACTGCACCAATCAGAGTAAGGTTGTTGTGATATCACACATAGTTGATTATCCAGTAGAAGACTAAGACAAGTAAGAGTTAAAACATATAATCACTGGTCACGAAGCAGAACAGCAGGTACCGTAATCAGTGCTGACTGGACATGTGGGGTGACTTGCGACACGTGGGGTTACTATGGGCACATGGGGTGACTGTGGACACATGGGGTGACTTGCGACATGTGGGGTAACTATGGACACGTGGAGTGACCATGGACATGTGGGGTGACTATGAATACATGGGGTGACTGTGGACACATGTGGTAACTATGGACTCATGGGGTGACTTGGAACATGTGGGGTGACTTGGGACATGTGGGGTTACTATGGACACATGTGGTGACTGTGGACACATGTGGTAACTATGGACTCATGGGGTGACTTGGAACATGTGGGGTGACTTGCGACATGTGGGGTTACTATGGACACATGTGGTGACTGTGGACACATGGGGTGACTTGCGACATGTGGGGTTACTATGGACACGTGGAGTGACCATGGACATGTGGGGTGACTATGAATACATGGGGTGACTGTGGACACATGTGGTAACTATGGACTCATGGGGTGACTTGGAACATGTGGGGTGAATTGGGACATGTGGGGTGACTGTGGATACATGGGGTGACTTTGGACACATGGGGTGACTGTGGACATATTACATGACTATGGACATGTGGGGTGACTATGGGTACATGGGGTGACTATAGACATGTGGGGTGACTATGGACATGTGGGGTGACTATGGACATGTGGGGTGACTATGGACATGTGGGGTGACTATGGACATGTGGGGTGACTATGGACATGTGGGGTGACTATGGACATGTGGGGTGACTATGGACATGTGGGGTGACTATGGACATGTGGGGTGACTATGGACATGTGGGGTAACTATGGGTACATGGGATGACTATAGACACATGGAGTGACTATAGACACATGGAGTGACTATGGACATGTGGGGTGACTATGGACACTTGTGGTGACTTGGGACTCTTTTACGAACATTTACTTTTCTGTGTTTGTCAAATGTGAGTAAATGTGAACGTATTTTCGTGCGGACATTCATGATTTGAAATTTATCACATGTAAATTAATTTTACTCTGTGCTCTCTTAGGTGTGAAATTTTTTTTCTAAATTGTCCCAAGTCACCCCGCGTATCCAAAGTCACCCCTGATTACAGTATGCACATAAGGCACTAAATTACGATGCGAACCTATATTGGCCATAAAAACGTGTCTCAAGTCATTAGTTATGCTGGTCACTTTCTGTTCATTTCTGTACAGTAGGCCTACAATATTACCTTCATAATATAAGTGTTCAGTGACTCTACATATAGTCTGATGACAGCAGATCGAATGACAGTATACGCATCACGCTTCGAATGAACGCATAATTTCCCCTTCCCTCACCGACCGCCTTCCTCTTCACAACACTGCTGCCGTGGTTATCGAAACGCGTGTACGAGCGATTCGCACGAAACCCGACGGTTAAAAAAAAAGAGACGAGAAGAAAACCCAGAACAGAGGATAAAAAAGGAGTGTCCTGACATTTCTTGTTGGGATTCACGCTACGAATTGCAATTATCTCGCAGGAGAACAGACAGGGCGGACATTTAATAAAATTCCGGTCTTCATCCCCCCTCCCATCTCCTTAACCGTGGCTCTTGTCATGTGCCTGGGTAAACTCCGGCATTCCTAGAAGTGCGAATGTTTAGGGGAGGAGGAGGTTGAGGGGTGAAACGTCGCGCCAAGGGAGTTCTGAAGAAGCGTGCCCAATAAAACACGGAGCAGAGTGAATTAAAAATAAAAAAAAACTCTAAAGGCAAAGGGCGAAATTCCATACCGACGCAGAGAGAATAATGGTGTTAATGTCGTATTTAGCATTCCACGTTCGCTCGTGTTAAAATCCAATTTCATACCATCAGGAGTTGACGTGAAATGCGGTTATCATGGATTCTTTTTTTTTTTTGTGGGACGGTTTGGGAGGGGGAGGAACCATTGCATTTGACATCATTTAAAATTTCGCAACGTTTTCTCACGATAGATACAGTGAATGTATTGTTACTTCATGCAACAAAACTGCTTTTATTCTTACAAACAAAACTGCTTTTATTCTTACAAATAAAACCGTATATAAGGGGGGAGGGGGCATAAAACCAATTTTGCAGTCAGAGAAAATCGTGACCCTAAAATTCTTTCATCATCTGGATCTTACGTAACATATTTTAGTGTAAACAAAAATAATTTTCGTTTCATTATGGTGTTCTAATAATTTAAATTGTTTATTTGGTCACCGGTATAATTAATATTCTAAGTAGCAGTGAAATAGTTCTTACCGTTTGCAAACTTTCTGCACTAGTCAAGAATAGCGGATGCTAAAAATGTTTTTAATTCGGGTTGAAAATTCGGTAAACCATAGTGCAGATAATTTGCTGTTCATAGATTTTCGGAGCCTTTAGGTCTGGCTATACTGTATGTACTTAATATAAATAATTTTGAGTTAACTATTATCAATGATTCTACTTCAAAGAGGTGTCAGGTCCTTAGGTTTCACTTAAGAAGACAGATAATATGTACGTTTAGCTTTAGTTTCTTTGTTACGCATACCCATAAACTAACAGTTCACAGATTACCAGATTATTATTTTGTTGGCAGTCTCAAACATTTTAATACTTGATGTTACCACTGGTAACTGGTGTTTATTCCGTAAAACATTATGTTGTTTATGGGTAAACATTTCCATTCTAAAATTTTAATGTATTAAGCAATAATGTGTGACATGATACTCAAACAAAAAGCCAATGCGAGTCTGCATTTTTGTGGAATGCAACTTAATGAATCAAATTAATTGAATCATTTTAATAATACATTTTAATTTCGGTACTAGTCACGCTCAAAATGGTGAGAAAATAAAATGTTAGGCTGATACTAGCAATATTTCATTTGCCAGCGTAATGCCGGGGACATTTTTAAATTAAAAACGAGTGAGTGTAACTGTCTATAATTTAATTTATATATTTTTTGTAAAATTTATGTTTGTTACCGCCGGAAGTTAATGCCATTCTGAATACGAGCTAAGAATCACGATTCAGAGAAGGTTGCCTCATGATATTGTGGTGACTTCTGTAAATACTTAAGCAATAATACTTAATTGTGTGTGCAAATATATTTATGTATAGTACTTAAATCTATATTTTAGTAATGAAAAATACATTATTGTTAAATAAATTTTTTAATGTGATTATGTGCTTTCATCAGGATAAAATTCGTGCTATGCCATGAAACCATACAACATACTTAGTAATTGAAAAATAAACAGTTCCGATAAGCAAATTATGTACAGAAAAACTTCCATTGATTTCGAAGGGCAACATTAACTTGTTTGTGCTCCGTGTGCCAGCATCACTGTTCAAGTCACTTCGCTTTTCAAAGCGGAAATATTTTACTTTAAATTTGAAATTGGAAAGAGGATGTTTGATAATAGTTTGGAGACGATGTTGATTTAAATTGTTTACTGAAAGTAGAATTACTTATAAGGAAAAACCTTCGGGGATAGTATTTTTCTGACGGCTGCTAGCTATGTTTATTCTCTAAGTCTATGAATGCAGATTCAAATGAAAGCCTTTGCTTGCCATTTGTTTTTCTATTCAAATGCATATAAGATATCCTACGTTCCTTAAGGGAAAGGGGAGGAGTTGTTTTAATTTATTCCTATGATAAAAATCTGTTGTGGACATAAAAAAACTTTATATTACTTTCTTCATCCCCGTATCGTTACGTTTGTTGGAAGAGGTCGTACACTGTAATGAAATATGTTTTTAACAGAAGCAGTAAATATTGATTTAATTTCGTTTAAATTTATAAAGTTGGGGTTAGCAAAATACTGAAAATAAATAGTTTTTAACGCATCTTCATCGTGGTTGAGCAGTAGTAGAACACTCATCTCGCATTCAAGGGAGTCTGGGTTCGATTCCCAGTTCCGGACATCCTCATTTCGGTTTTCCAGAGTTTTCCTAAATATCTTGAAGCGAATGCTGGGAGGGTTCCTTGAACAGGCCAAAGTCGAGTCACTTCCCCTTCCTAATGTGTACATCTACCAAGGTCTTGTGCTGTATGAGGGCACAAGATAAATAAAATAAATACTGGAATAAGTACGGCTTTCCAAACATCTCTCTAAATTTAGATACATGTATTAAACACAGTTTAAAAGTAATTAAGGAACAAAGTATCAAACTAAGTAATGTAAAATTTGTTTCACAGTATTAAAGAAAAGCAAATATTAGCATGAGAAAATTAATATATATATATATATATATATTTAATGGGAAATTCTTAAAAAAAATTATTCGTTTAAAAAATGTACTGTTATGAAATCATTCGATTGAAGACAGCTTCCATGTGATTAGTTCAAAGTTCCAAAATTTATTTAATCTTTTTTATTTTGATAACATTTTCCATTAAACTTTTTAAAATGCGTCAGAAATAATTTTTAATCTTCTTTGCTAATTATTATTGTAAAAGTGCCGTAAAACCAAAAAATTCCCCACGAATTACTGTTTGTCGTAGAAAATAAAGTTATTTTTATTTTGTGAATGAAATACCAAGGAATAAATTTTGATTTTTATTCTCCACGAGAAAGAAACTGTGAATTTAGCATGTGTCCCTATCTAATTTACACACATTGAAGATACCGGACTTGTTTATCATCCTTCTACTTTACGTCTCGTTTTTCGTTGAGAGCAATTTTTAAACAAGGTATACAATTTTTCTACATCTCTTATTTTATTATGTTCTTCTTCTTTACTTCTAGGCTTATGCACTTATGCCTGTAACGTCTTCATTTTTTTTTTCAAATACTAAAATTGGTAGACTATCATTCGACGGGATGGCAAGTTGACTGTGCACAAATCAAAGAGCCCGAACTCCTTTTATCAGATTTAGAAGAAATCTCGTTTATTTTCAGCAATATACAAAAATCAGGGATTCGTTAACGAAGATGATTGTTGACGTAAGTGGAAAGTTCTTGAACGATACCTTTGAACACTAGAGTAATGGATAAGCTATAGCCTTCCTTGTATTTCTTTCAAGGAAATCTGTATTTCTAAGAAAGTCCGAGAAATTCTTCAGTGCATTCATAAATGTTTTAGAGGAAAGAAAGGCAATGTGTTCGAACCAAATTCTAAATTGCGTTCATACGGAAAGTAGCCCGGATAAGCTCAACAATCTTTCAAATACTGTCCTACAACTGCTCTACAGTGATTGGACGGCAACATCCGAAACTTACGCATAGATAATACATATTTCCCTCAAGTTGTACAGTGCAGTACTTAGGCTGGTATTCGTATACATTCTCACTACAGTTCCGTAAACTATTAACAGATAAGAGATAGACAAGAGTCCTCGCTTTTGTAAACAACTCATGGAATACATTGCGCATTGATGGAGGAATTCTGCTTGTTTCGTTAATAAGCAGAATTTGCGAGTCCGACGAGGCCGATAAAATGGCGGATATGAGTGTATATTATTCACCAGGAGTGCTTGTCAATGTCAAATTTTTTGTACCAAACATCGAAAAGGAATTATTACGAAATTATTGAAAAAATCTATAGCAATGTGTTATTTCATTTTATAGTAACATATTTCCAAGGCAGAAATTCAGGTTGTCAGTCGAGATTGGGCCGAGAGCAGTTTGCGGGCGAGACTAGTTGGGATAGCTCCGGGCCTATCACAACTTTGAGACGGCTTGTGACACGCGAACACACGCAAATTATTTAAGAACATCGCTTCCTGCCAACGTTTAGAATGTGACGAATGTCTTTCTCGCAAATACAACTACGAATACCAGCCTTAATGCTTGTTAGTTAGTCCGGAAGTTCTGGTCAACCTTAGCCAGACTCGGAACACCGGTTCAGTAAGATTTTCAGCAAACAGGAAGCTCAGACAATGAGGAGGGGGGGGGGGGTTTATGAGTCGCCCAATGACTGAACGGGATCACCGCTAAGCCCTAGGGCAGACTCGAACGCTTAAACTGCAAGTACACATGGCCGAGAGCGCTCTTAATCCCCGGCTGGCGCCCTCGAAGGCGGAAAGAGGGTGCGGTGTTTGACTTCCTCAAGACAAACGCTGGCGTGGGTGGTTGCAGAGTGTGTGCTCCGACAGGCCAGGGGAGCGCGGACCAAGGCATGCAATATCACGTGACCGATGTTTGCAGAGCTTCTATTAGCAGTTTCCTTCGCAAGTCCCGCCTTCTATACCCATGCCAGGGCCCATTGTGTCTGCCCGGACATTGTCCGGCAACAGGCGAGGGAACAAACATATCTTGCAAGTCAACATCGGTCGTTCCACAGCTTTCTGCTGATATTTACTTGCTTTAAATGCACTTGGCTCCCCTAGGCACGACTCACAATGCACATTCTGCAGTTTACTGCCGGCAGTTGGCAGTCGGCAGTCGAATACAATATTCACAACGTGTGCAGTCCAGCAGCCATGATTTTTTATGCATCGTTTTTAAAAACTGGTCATTAGTCGGATTTGATTTCAACAAATTGTTTGTATAAATTGTTTACTTGTCATTTAAAGGGAAATAAAATATCTAAAAATTATATTTGTTTACAATACGTGATTACGAGAACAACGTCTGATTGGTTGGAATTTTCAGGCAATCGGCAGACCTGCAGTCGGAGATAAAGTTCACTGCTGGACTGCGCATTGTGAATATACCAATCTTAGGGAGTTTGATCCCTACCCCTGTAAATGTACTAGTTTTTTTTTTTCGATAATTTGCGTTTCAGAGGATTTATCATTTTTGACAATACAGTGTACAGATAAAAACTTATACACGTTTCTGAAATAATTGCAACCTAAATACCGTCATTAGTTTGCAACGGGAAACAACTGGCATGGAAAATGTGCTTTATTTACGGGAGCGACTACAGTTGTAAAAGTAACAGAAACCACGCTGTACGGATTTCAAAAAGTGAAATAAACTATAAACTATGCCGTGTCAAAGCGAAGTACTTAAAACAACCTTTCTATTAGCCTGATTTCTGAGATAAGCTATAATTTCGAGCTGAGAAGGACTAATCACCCTTAAAGTACATATTAATCTCTGACTGCGCATTGTGAATTGGGTCTTAGGGCAATGTAACGTATAAATAAATATACCAGCATAGTTTAATGAAATCTATATATATTTGGAAGTCAACCTATAATGTTTCTCAAATTTCGAACCATTTAATGATTGTTAGAAAAAGTAGAAAACCGTGAATATATTTTTTTGTCAGCATATTCTCCAAGTCCGTGTAACGTCCTGCATCGTGTATGATTGGTGGCGCTCAATGGCTGTAGCTGTTGCTGATGGTCTACTTGTTTACAGACGTATCACGTGCATTGAGTTATATAGCACACCAGAGCTAGTTTTGTCCCTGTCAAATAGGGACATTACCGTGACGAAAGAAAAACGTCAAAAATGAATATTATACACTAACGCCCAGAAAACAATGATAATTTTCCCATGTGACCATTTGAAGAACTGTGCAATGGGAGTGCATGACTGGATTTAGTTTTTTGGACATACTTCATTGCGATGTATTTTCCTGCCATAAACCACTATCCATAATTATTGCTAATGATTTCGTTATTTATTGGATTAAAATCGTATATTTAAAAAATCAAACTGCTGCCACCAATTAAAATAAGTTATTTATTTATCTCTTGTTTGAAATCTTTTTATATATTAGAGTACTACTGTGTGTTTGTTTATGACTTGTTTTGACATTAAAATTTAAACTTCAATAACATTTTTCCGTGATTTGGCCTTTGAAACGAAAAAATAATTTTCATTTACTATTCTTTCTTTTGAAATTCACAAGCCGAAAGTTAATGAAACGATTTCGTTGGTCTTGCATTAATGTGTAACAAATTTATGTTACATAACGTGGTGCCACGTATAAAATCTGTGTGAAATATATGTATTAAAAGTTATGTGAAATAGAAGTATTGGAAAAAAGTAGCGATTAATAATAATGGCTCATAAAATGTTGGCAATATTACATAAATTTTGGGAATAGAGTGACGAAACTGTTTAGATACAATATTTAAAATTTCAGATAAGTGTTACGATAAGATTTTTTTTTATCGTAAAGTAGAAGAAAATAATGAGACTGTTTGCAGAATTAACACCAGTCTGCCCAATGATACCCGGCACAGTTATAACAGTAGTTGATATATAACTTGACTCGTCAGGAGCTTTGTATTAGCGTGATGCATTTGGTTTGATGCTCCTTGTATTGGTTCTAAGTGCAATAACATTTATCTATTTGTTTTAATATTGCTGAAGATTCGCGAATAGTTCTTAAATATAAATAACAGTTTAAATCAGTACCTGCTTATTTATTTAAAGCGTATTCAACTTTTTCGGAAGAATAAAACTTATTATTTACATCAATTGAAACGTATTAGCCTGGGCATCGATTCATTAGCTTAGACGTGCATAGAGAAATTACAAAAATTAATTATGAACTAAACGACACCAACATAGATTCAAGGGGTTCACCTACAATTGTAATTTTTTAATTATTTTTGTGTTAAAGGAGAAATGATAATTTTAGAGGCATACATTCTGACTATATTTAATGTTATTGCATTTTTTAGATCTCATTGTATTTGTATAAAGATACGTCAAAGTCCATATTTGCATAAAACTATTTTATACTAAAAAGGAAAACCAACTGACTTACCTAAATGAAATAGTTTACACTGAAAATCAGTCACGGGATATGCCAAAATATGAATTAAAATCACATTTAATACAATTTGATTTTTTTTAAATTTTAGAATTTGGCAATTTTTTGTTTCGAATTCAGTATTTTTTAAAACAAAAACAAATTCATTGCGGTTTTTAACCTATCTGGGTGTAGCCAATGACACAATACTTCAGTGTAAATAATTTCATATAGGAAAGTCGGTTGGATTTACTACTATTATAAAACTCTTTATTACAAATTTTGACTTTGAGAAACTAAGATATCTAAAAAATTTGATAACAGAAAAAAATAGTCACTATGTATGTCTACAAACAAAGCATATCTCGAGCAAATATTAATTAATTTTCCAATTATTAAAATTTTCGGTAAACTCCCCTTTCACTTAGAATTCGTCCCAACCATAAAATTAGGATTTTTGTTACGAGTAATATGTTACGAGTTTATTTCCAACGAACGCAGGTGAATCTTCGCTCTCTTCCCCATCACCCTGCATCCCTCCTCCCCCATCTAAGTAACAATTTACTCTCTTCCTTGTGACGTATAAGTAACGGGGCTGGAAAATATGCATTACTCCAATACCGGCAATCATCCCTGACAGAGGTTCTCCAGGGCCGTTATGAAACCAGGAGCTAACTCCTGGTATATCTGGAAGACGCCCGTGTGGAACTGGGATTATTCAGCGCATGGCTTCAAGTTTCTCGGCTTTCGAGAGAATAATATTTTTGAACTCAAACGAGAGCTGATGACGTAAAATAGCTTTGTATCATTGTTTATAATTGGTTGTAGTATGTAATGTAATTCTTCGAGACAAACTGAATAAATATGTTAGCTAATTTGTCAGTTAATAGGAAATTTCGTTTATTAACTAATTCGCTGCCATTATGCTGTAATTTGTATAAACAAAATCAGAGAATGTATTATATACCTGTTACAACAAAGTTGCAGAGCGATTTTATATCGACTCCGTTTATGTTTTATAAAATAATTAACGTCAAAATATAGAAACTCGGGCCGTGTAGTTTTACAGTGATTCTGAAAATATTCTTGTCTAAAGCAACATAATTTTGAAATCGAAGTATTTTAAAATTGTTTTGTCACAAATGTATCATAATTTGTACCTATTTTTTTGTAGCAATTAGTCTAACAGTTTTCCAGATTTTCGCACACACAGTATCACCAATAGTGCAATGAAAATAAATCGAAATAAAGAAAAATAATACTTTGTGAACAAACGTTGCATTATTTAGCAAAACATCTACATATAATTATGCAATGTACGACAATAATAAGCCTTGAAAATTCTCGAAGCATTCCATTAGACTTTTTTGAGTTTTTTCTTCAATGTGAAATCAAACTACCTAGCATAGCCTTAAAGGGTCTCTGTACAAGCGAGTTAGGCCACTCTTTCTTTGACAAAACTATTTAACACATATTATACTTGTGAACCTACGAAAAGAACACACACTTCAAACTTTGTCGCAATGGTTTTGAAAATTCGGCGCGTTTATCAGTAACATCATTTTCGTGCCCCTCAAAACGGCAAAAACAATGGCTTTTCCTGACTGATGTACCCGGAGAAATAACAACCGAACTCTAAGAACGGAACTATGCTGCCCATAAATAAAATTATTTCGTCACCGCTAAAAGTCTCGTAGGAAAAAGGATAATAGTAAAGCCCTGCACGTCATTTGAGTGGGTTGCGTGGAGAGGTGATAACACATTACACACGTCGGTTAGTGACGCTCTTACATCTCCTGCCTCACACACAAACGCAATCTATGGAGGCACCTTAAGGGGGCCGTCTGTCTAGGCCTCCAAGTGGTGTGCATAGCTTCGACCATTACAAGATTCTTCGAAAACCGCTCCACTAGCTTGAATGACACTTGCTTAGGAATACCATTCAAAGAATGTTATGCATTTGTATGCCCTTTTAAGGTTTACCACTAATATTTACAGAATAATAGTTTAGAGGGCGAAAATGGATGTTTTTGTGTTAATTTCTAGATTTGAAAATCTGGCCGCGTCCACATAGGCGGTCATAATTATAATAATTTTGGACGGTTGGTTCTGGTTATTGATGTAGCTCACTGTGTCATTGCGGGCAGTGGTTGTGAGGCGCTTAGTCAGAGAGTGGTAGTGTAGTAACTAGTAGGAGCAGAGACGGTGGTAACTACACTCTGTAGCCTCAAGTAGCTACAAGTAGAGGCGTAGGGCCGGGTTTACACCTAGGACTACTAGGTACGGACCTAGAGTGCTACTTAAATAAGGGCGCACTTTACGAGAAAATTATTGTGCTTGTGTTCGGAATACTATTATTAATTCCTTTAAACTAGGTGGAAATATGAGGAATTTGCTAAAACTGCTTGTGAGAGTATCAATATGGCGGAGAGAGGATAGTAATATTTGTGTCAGATTGTTGACTACCTCTCACTACAGACAGGAAAATGTCACGGTTTCAAATAGTTTCCGTCTAGACTTGAGAGTTCTGTGTTCACTTTATCATTGGTTGCTTATTCGTTAGCTGATACTCCAGTGATTGGCCAATTATACCTGAAACAAGGTAGCGCGGAGTCAGTAGTGTTTTCGTGCACGTTGTAATGTCGAATTTCATAAATATCAAGCCTGCCACGCAAGTAACTATTACGGACATGAGTTCGAAGTTTTTACTTATGCCTTTCAGTATTAACAGATTATTTTTAGGGGAACGGCCAGCCCGTCGTTATGTTCCGCCGGCATTAATATTACAGCGAGAGGACGGAGCAGAGTAATTAAGAATAATGTGGTTTTAAAATTGGGACGACACGAGGATGTACGGTTGGTGCTGCAGGGGTGTTCGGGGGGGGGGGGGTGGCTAAGACTCAAGGGCCCAGGGTGCCTAAATGCATAAATCCTGCCCTGGATAGGCGACGGAGAAACGCAGCGTACAAAGAGTGGCGACCAAGTGGTGCAGTGACGGAAGATTGGAGTGTGTTGAATGTTTTCTGTGTTATAGAGAAACCGCGAGGACAAGAAAATACAAGTGTTGACATACTGATTATATCTGAAGATAGTAATTTGTGCGTGAAACAGGCATTAATTAACTAGCTGTGCACATTGGAAAGATTTATTTATTTGCGACATATTTTTGCAAGTAGAGAAGTTTAGGTATGACCAGTGAAAAAAAAATTAAAGAAAAAAGAAACGCCAAAGACTACATAACAGTTATAAAAAAAAATTAACTGAGATACGAAAAATGAATACAAAATTATGAAATTGCATTGAACTTGAACATTACCATATAAAATGTAAATTATTAATAAATGATATTAAATGAGGACACGATACTACATATCTGCGAATTATATAGATGTTGAGAAACAGAAAATTTGAGAAACTGAATGAAAATATGTGCAATCTGGATATAGTAGATTCAAACGAAACAAAAATTAATTAAATGAAACTACAAGATCTAAAGCTAATCCTTCAAAGCATCTTTCAGAAATGTTTCAATATGGCTTCCTAAAAAAATCTTGTAGGTAGCCATGATGCTTTAATTTTAACAAACACAACAATACACTACAAAGCATAAAAAGAGAAGAACCACAACAGCCGAGGCTAGGTATATTCGGTATCGCATTTACGCTCACCCACAGCCACACACATGCTGATAACATATGTAGGTGTTACAAGTATTATAAAAATACATTAAATTAAATTCAGAAGAACAAATTTGGCTATTTTAATTAATTTGTTGAATCCTATGTGATCATATAGACCATGGTGTGCCCAGGTAATAGCTTGCAATAATGTAACACAGGGATAACAATCAATTATCAAACAGAAGATGATTAACATACTGTTAACATTTTCTAGTTATTAAATTTATAACATAACTTTTAATTTCATTAGATGTTCCTGTTTTTATAAATTTGGCCAAACAGTATGATATCGTTGGAGACAGTTGGATGGTAACATATTTGGTCAAATTATCTGTTAATTATTTAATGGAAGTGTCTTCCACAATTGTTAACTCTGACGCTATCAACAACTCTGCTAATATGTGGATTCTGTGCTGAAGCAGCAGTAGTTATCATTGCATGCTAATAAAAAGGAAACATTTTATATTGTTAAAATTTTAAGCACTATCTCTAATACTTAATATTTTTAATTTTCGGAAAAAATGCAGTTAACTCACAGTATTTAGAGAAATAAGATAGTTTATGCAGACGCCAAATGCAATTTCGCTGTTGATGAAATCTGCAATATCATCATACGGAATAATTTAATAGTCTGCATATGAAAAAATTGTTTTGTCACTAAATCTAAAATAAAAAATATTGTACGACAAATGGTAAACAGTTATTTGAACTTATCACATAGTTATAGCATTATTATTTCTTATAAATTATTACAATCTGTTCGTGGGTTAGTTTTTGCTAGCATACACAAAACATACAAAACAAATATGTTGTTATTAAAGTAATACAATAATACAGGATGTAACATATTACTGTCTACGAGTAGAAAAGTATTTTACAAACCCAAAATTTCAGTAAAAATAATCTCTTTCAAACAACTTCCATCCTATAGTTCGCGTGACAGAAGAATGTATCTCAATCATCAGATTCAACAGTTTACTTGAAAGTATATGACATGTAAGAAATAATGTGTTCGTTTATACGGGCTTTGATGAGAGTTTCGTTACTTTCATAAAAATTCATATGCTTAAATAAATATGTATTATTTTATATACGTATAGGTGTTTTATTTTATGTTAGTTTATTTTTTTGTTTCGGAAAGGAATGAATTTGCACGGTGATAATATATACATCCATTATTATTTTACAAATAAAGTTGCCTTGGGTTTTCCAGAATATAGCATCAGTATTATTAAAATGGGCATGCTTGGATGAACTTGAATGGTCGATCATTACCGAGAGATTTACCTTCATCGTTTCTCTAAGGTCAAATACTGAACTTCTCAGCAGCAAAGGGCACAAGTGGCAGTGAATTTCTTAAAGACGTCGCCGCATCAAAATGCGATAACAGTTCCCAACCCTCATTTATAATTTAAAAAATTTATGTTTTATATCACGCCCATAGCCGATTCAGAGTATTTTTGGGAAGGGGGAGGGGCCTAATCTGTTAAATTTTTTCTTTAGTGTCATTGAAAGTTGACTTCCTGTTGGAATATGTACATATTTGAAACCTTTTGATTATAATTTTCTAAAACATTAAAAACCTTAACTAGAAATCTCACAAAGTAACAAATGTCCAAATAACTTACGTGGCTTTTCTAAATCTTTTCGAAGTGTTATCAGCAGCTATGTACATTAGCAAACAATATTTTAGATTATGTAGTACTACTTTTGATGAGATTTTTAAATGTTTGAAGCAATGGGAGTTTACAACTAGAATTTATTGGTTTGTGGACATACACCATTGTTCATGTTTTGTTGACCGAACTTTTATGGAAAGAGAAAGTGAACATTTCATGTTGTCACATGGCGTATGTCCACAAACTAATAAATTCTAATTTATTTTGACATTCTGTAACAAAGTGTTTAAAAAAATTTAAATCGTAATTAAAAAGACTGTTTTCATTTTGTAGCTCTGATTACTAACATGCATAAAAATACACAATTATACGAAAATGTAATGTTGAATGTAATTTTAAAAAGCAGAAAGATACAATACACAGAAAAGACATTTCCACAAATTTTATGAAATTCAAAAGGAAGCGATATAAACAAAAGGAAAATTAATATTTTATATGACTGTGTAAAAATATATATGTGTCCAATGCCCACAATTTATGGACGACAAAAAACTGACAGGAGTGAGTACTATATTCTGGATGACGTAGCTATAATTTTGATATTTCGACGAAGTAAATTGTTCTTACCCACACTGTAGGTGTTAATTTTCAACCGTGTTGATTATATCGTCTATTTTTTGCAGTAAATGTGCATATTTCTATTAACACATATGTTTTTTTTTAATCTTTTGGTAATGAGGCGTTTCTTGAATGGTTTCCGTAACTAGAGTGGTGGTGGGGATAGTTTTGATATAAATGTTCTGCCAATAACTACGCGAAAGTATTTCCACTTAAGAGAATAAAATATGTCCTAGTTTCATTTGACTCGTGTTACAGGAACAGCTGTGCGTAAAGTTCCTCGTTAACTGAATAGCAAGAGCAGCGAGACGACAGGGGACCACTTATTGCTCCCGCTAGTAATAACGGGCCATTCTCGGCACACGCTAGCTAACCCAGCGCTCGCTGCGGTGTCTGATTAAACTACGAGACCGCCTGACGACGTCTGCCTACAGGGAATTCCCTTTGACGTACTTTCATTATTCACGCGAAAATCTTCTGTGTAGTAAATTAATGAGCTCCCAACACCAAGGAATGGTCGGTACTTAATGGAAGAGCAGCTTATGGCTTGTCTTCAGAGCACTGAAAGCTGCTGTACAAGCTTCTTCACTGTCCTGCGCCTACGTTGGGAACAGCACGCTGTAAAAAAATGTTGTTCGTCGTACAATATTATCCTTTGTATTTTAACACGCGTACAAAGGCATATTTGTAAACATTTGTGCTTTTTAACTTACAAGAGACGTCTTTGCAAGTAAACCTTCCTGCATGCATGCTGTGATCATCTTTCTTTAATATGGAAGAGTTTAAAACATTTACTTTATTTATGTACATTAATTAAAATCATTTAATTTCTTAAGTACAGTATAAAAGGTTAGTAAAATTTATAGATACCTACTTTGAAAATATATGAACCTTGTAAAAGTACAAACATTTTCTCTGTAAAATTATCAAAGCATATTTGTAGGTTTTTAAATTTTGTAAATGTTCAAAAATTATTCTTGTAAAATTATTTGTTTATAAAGTTACAAGGTTTTTTTATTTTTTAAACATAGGAAAGAATTGATATCTGCCAAACTCACATGTTTTCCGGAAATTACATAGTTATACAAAAATCAGATCCTCTGGAAAGCGTTTTTCTGGAACAAAGATAGTATATAAATATAAGAGAACATTGAACGTGTACGTCAAGGTGGTCTAGAGGTAAGATGTGTAGTCGCGAGGGGATGTGTATTCAAATCTGAGTGCTTTCACACTCTTTTTCAAAGTAATTTCATGTAAAATATATTTATTCAAAAGTTGTTTCATTAATAGGTTCAGTGTCACTATTAAGGTAAAATGGGAATTTACAATTCAGTTTTTCCTTATTGCAAGTACATATAGCTTACAAGGCTAAAGCTTTTAACTTTACAAATATATGATTAGTATTTTATTACAAGGACAACCACTGTAGTTTTACAAGGAATTACTTTGACAACTGGGGTACCAAGGATTTTCTTTGTAAAAGAACAAAAAAACGTTTTACAGCGAATAAAACTTAATTAAACACACGCATTTGTATGTCAACAACTTGTGAGTCGTGTCTTCCAACAAATCGTACAGAAGGAACGATTTATTTACGTACTGTAGTTTAGGTTTAGGTTAGTCTTCTGTTTGTTGCAGTTGGTTAGGATTATAAACCATATTGAAACTTTATGTTCGAATGGTAATGTAAGTTAAATTTCTTATCATCTAATCAACAAGATTTCAGCTGTTTGATTAACTAGGTACTTGTGTGTTTAAGAACTGTACGAGCCAAATATGGTCCAAAATCCTGTAGGTTAGTAAACTATGCTGTTCAAGAAAATAATTATTTTACTTCGAAGTAAATGTTATTAAAAAAAGTTAGACATATACAAATCAATATTTTAACATAAATTCTTCATAAATACGTAACAATAGACTCGTCTTTATTATTTTGAATTTTAGTTTCATACTCGTACATGAAAAAATGTAATTTATAAGAAACAAGGTCACGTTGTTGTTGGTATGAACATAATCAGAATTTCAATATTTAACACTTTTGTATAGTGATAAAAGTACATCACTTAATTTATATATTTTATACCAATATCACAACAAAAATTTATCTAATCAACTATGAGTAGATAATATTTGGGGGTTCTAGAACAAACACATTATCGTGTCCAATAAAGTATGGTATAACGGAATAATGGAATAATTGAATTATGTAATTATGGAATAACGGAATTATGGGATTATTGAACAATGGAATTATTGAATTATAAGATTATGGAATATTGGAACAATGAGGCAAACGAATGCTATTTTTAATTGAATGTCTTTAAAATCAAAGGTCCAAAGAATGTTTTAAATGAAAAATATATGCTTAAAATAAAAAAGAATAGTTTTTAAAAATATATTTTTCACTATCAAAATTTTTTATTACTATTCTCCGGAACCTCATCCTAAATTCTGTTTGGTAATTTTTATGCGATATACTCAATTTTAAAATTTTTCAATAAATGCGTTTAATAATTCTTGGCATACTGTGATTTTAGTCCAATTTACTTTATCCTGAAATTTTTCGATGAAATCTTCTGATAATATTTGATTTTCAGAAATTATTTCCCATTAAGTATTAACAATTTTACCTTCTGAAAAATATCCAACTGACTCTTATTTTTCTGATAAATTTAAATTTGTGTAAATCTGGAAACTACCAAGGAATAAATGTACCTTTTATAAAACTTGCTAATAATTTCTCTATAAAATTTTCTGGTAATGTTTGATAGTTTAAAATATAATACTGATTAATTTTATTTTGAAATTCTATTATTAAATCTTCCTATAATGGTTTAAGATAAAAAAAAAGTATATCATCCCAAGAAATAACAGGGTTTATTCTGTTAATATTTTCAACAAGTGTGTTTCTAACTTTTTTATTTGTTTTATATAATTTATGAAAATCTTTTGATTCTAATTTTTATATATATTTTCGTAAACAAGGTAGTTATAAAAAACACCGGAAATCACCACTTATCTGACTCCATTATTTCTCTCGCTTTTTTCTCTCTATTTAGTAGAAAAAAATTTTAATTTTTAAAAAATAAAAATCTACTTTAAAATGATATATTATTTTTTAAAATTAAACATTTTATTTTGAAATATAATTTTCAAAATATATAAATTTAAAGATATACAGATATTTTAATGAATTTTTCTATTTTATCCAAATCGGTATTTTTTACAGATTTTATTGTTATAGATCCTCCATTATTTAAGGGTGTTCATGTGTGGTAAAATCATAATTTTATATTTGGACAAAATAGGGTTAGATTCGTAGATACTATTTGAGAATACATTTTCCTCTTACGAAAAAAAAAAATTACCTCAGCCAGTTTTTCCATAATGTCAGTTCAAAGTCAAAATTTGCATATTTTTACTTCATGCAAAACTTGAAAACCAATACACATAATGAAATGGAAAAAATCACATCAAAGCTGCATGCCACAGTGTACAGCTTGAAACATATAGAAACCTTTTACATAAACATTTTGTATTTAAAAAAAAAGTTTTAAAAGTAGTAAAAAATTAGCAAATTTTAGAAAATTTTTTTGAATACAAAAATTTTTTGTAAAGGGTTTCTATATGCTTCAAGCCGTAGACCGTGGCATGAAGTTTTGATGTGATTTTTTTCCATTTAATTATGTTTTCTGGTTTTCAAGTTTTGCATGAAGTAAAAATATACGAAATTTGACTTTGAACTGACATTATGGAAAAACTGGCTGAGCTAAATTTTTTTCGTAAGAGAAAATTGTACTCTTGAGAAATGTCTACAAAACTAACACTATTTTATACAAATATAAAATTACGATTTTTTTTCACACTGGAACACCCTTAAATAAACCACCTGTTTTTTGTGAGATATTGATTTACCGTTTTTTAACTGGACCGCCTGTTAATTTTTTGGCTTCAGATCCTACCGTATTTACCTGAATTGCTTTTCCTTCTTTATATGCCAGTTCTAAAATTTCATTTTGTTTAATTCTTTGGGCTACTTATTGATCATTCGTTTTTGTATTATGAACAAACATAGTTACACCTGCTGCTGCTGAAATTATTCCAAGAATGATAGCAACAAATGGTAGAAGTGCACCCATTTTAGAGTCTATTGCAAATTCATTAATTTCTCCAGTTTGTAATTGTCTAAGTTGATTTTTACTATCATCCATTTGAACATTAGATTTTTTAAAAACATTTGGTACTAAACATAATTTACCAGTTTTTTGATAATTTTCTCTTTGTTGTTTCGTGAAATATAAATTACTCGTGATGGAGCCACTTTTTTATTTAGATATGGAAACATTAATTAAATATTATAAAATTTATCCTCACCTTGCCAGTGTTAGAAGTAAAGATATTTATAAGGAATAAATTAAAGAAAAGAATTTAAAATTAAATAATTTTACAATTTTTAATTTAGAGAGCGAAAATGGTGGTAATGGAACCCATTGGGATTTTTATATAAAATAATTTTCTACTGTTTATTATTTTGATTAATTATGGATTAAACCTTACCAAAAATTAATTGATTGGTGTAGAAAAAAAATTTGCTACTATGTAACTGTAAACAGTACCAAAATTATAATATGTCTTGTTGAAATTAGAGTGTTAAGGAAATATTAAAAATTATTAAATATTGTCATATTTTGTTCATTTTGCAAGAGCCCCATTTTGAGAACCTTTAAGTTTTTATAGTTTACACAATATTTTTCTAAGTGAATAAAAATGAATCTTGTCCTTGTAGTTTGATTAATTCATTAATTGGAAATTGAAAAGGTAGTTATCAGCCATCTTTTGTGAATAAAATAAATACCTGTTTCTTTAATGTAATTTGCTCGAGTCTATTTTATGGAATTACAATCCTTACAATAAACAATTTTATACCAATGTGGGAATGAAGTATATAATTTCGAAGAAATCGGTAAATTATTTGAAAATTTAGATAAAGAGTTTGATTAATTAACGAAATTTTGAAAATATGGACAACTAGAAGGGTTGAAGGGAGTAGCGATCGATGTGAAATGAAGAGGAACAATGATTAGATATGTGGCCAAGAACCAATCAAGTTTTTGAGAAAAAATATTAATTAACAAAAATTTATTTTTAAAATTAGTATTAAATTATTGGAATCATTACGGTATTTATGTAAGAAGAGTAGATGGAAATATTTAAGATTTTCAATAAATAAATTTTTTGTAAGTTAGTAAAGCTATTATTTGATAAAATAAAATATTTATTTAAATACTTTGTATAAATTTTTTTATATTAATGTTTAGTAACAGCCTCCAAATTGAGACCGCCTAAGCCACACAACCCTCGGAGGTCATCTTGCTGCTTGGAGATATAGGCTGGAAAAATGTGATTTTGGAACTTCGAATCGAGGAAATAAAACTACATTAGAGAAAAATAAATTCTAAGAAAGGTAGTAGAATTCTACAGTTATGGAATATATAAAGGGAAATTTTGAGGCAAGAGATAGATTATTTCGGAGAAAAATGGCCGTCAAAGAGTACTGGGTGCACCTGATAATGTCCGAGATTCATCCACTATTCACCAACCCACACCCCTGTGTCCGAACGAAGAAAACCCTACTACTAACATTTTCTAACTTTTTGTAAATATATCCTCAAGATGGTGACTATGTTTACATACATGTTGGCAGTATCTCTCTGAAGTACCGCATTATTCTTCTGGCCATGTCTGGTTGTACTACTGCCTTATAGGAACGATTTGATGTTACATTCAATGTTCTGTTGTCTTCTTCAGAAAAAAACAGTTTCAGCGGCAATAAAACATACAGGATAATACATTGGCTGAGGAAAGGTATGTACTGCTAATAATTGTCAAAGCTTGATCATACTGTGATATAATTTTATTAACATTGTTTATTTATTGTTTCTTTTACATTACCTCAAAAACTTTAGAGACCTATGTAGATGCACACAGAAGAACAGAGATTGGCCCCAAATTATATTTAAGGAACATCTCATCTATCGGCTTGAGTTATCTTGTAAAATTTCACAGGAAACCAAAATCAGAATGGCATCAGCCGGGAATCGAATCCCGGTCTTTACGAACGCGAGGAGAGTGTTATATCACATCTGTACGTCTAGCTTGAATAGCTCTTAGTTTTTCTTAGTTATATGTCACATATGTGGTATACAATTCTGCTTCGGTTTGTAGGCTACGTTTTCTTAATTGTGATCATTCCTTCGTTTCAAAGTTTCAACTTTATAATAAAAAATTGATTTTCTTTGTCTCACAATATATTTTGTTTGAATGCGAACCACCAAAAAGTGGCGACAGAAAATTTTTGTTCAAAGTGAAGAGTAATACTAACGAAAAATGGTGTTAACATTGAAATTGTTCATGTAGTTATTTGGTAGGAGTAGTTGTAGAATTTTAAAGACAAACTTTACGTTGGAAAAAAATTCCACGAGGGTAATAAAGTAAAGTATTTATTTTTTACTTAAAACTCATATTCAAACAAACTCTGTGTTGTGCCGAAGAAAATGTTTGTAAGGTGGGCAATGTCACGAAGTTTTGTCTGAAAAGACTCGTCGTGACTGTTCTAGCACAGGAGTAAGGCCTCACAACTGACTAATGACCAGATTGTCCTCAGAGAGGAGGTCTCCTAAGGGCTCCTGTGGTCAACTACCCCCCTTCACCCCTGGCCTACCACCAGCTCTCAGCCCGGGGACAAGTGTGCGTGGTCGCCCTGGCGAGTTATCTCGGCGGACGGCAATCAACGGTCCACAGCACGCACTTAAGACAGCCCCCGGCGCTCGCAGCTCTTCACCGGCACTAATACGACTTTAATAGAGTTTGTCCTGCTGCAGGAGTCGTTGTCCTCGGCCGGAGGGATTACAAGCTCAAGCAACGCTCCCCAACTACCACCCCTCCCCCCTTCTGGTGATGAAGCAGGTCGTCACGTAGCTACAGCCCCAGGAGTGTACGGTGTTGAGAGGATGCCGTGAGCTGACACAAAGGAACGTTGTAGGAACCATGTTTCTGAATTCTCAAGCACCTCTCGGTGCTGCTGAGGGAAAGCTACGCTCTCAATTTTCCAAGAGTAGATCTGGACTTTAGATCTGTAGCACGGGAGGAGGGCATTGTCTTAGACGTAACTGTATGGGAAGTAATAAATTTTTAAAATAGATAACTTGTGTTATTTTGAGTGTTAAATCTTCCACAGAACAATTTCATATTGATGTGTTGGGTTAATTTTTGAGGGAGAAAAAATTAGAAATGCAGTGTTTGATTTCCCCTTGTGTCTCTTCTCTGGATCCGCGATTGCTTCTGATAAAAATATGAGTTGCAAAAAAAATCACGAACACACAATTCTTCCCAACAAGGCATGTCAGGGCGTAAAAGTGAAAAGAAGACACTGCTGAAATAAAGTTATTGCCAAGTCAATGAGCAGTCGTTTTGCCAGTTAGATGATTGAAATTAAACGTCTCGATCATGGTCGTCTTTTGTTATCTTGCAGAAATATTTGATTGAGAAATGTTGAACTTTTGACTGTGAAAACATGTCGACAATGAAAACAAATTAGTTTTAAAGTAGACTACTTAAAAATTCATCTCGCAATAATAAATTTTACAAAAGAAAACATATTGTCAGTTGCAGTATGTCTAGGACCCTTATGCAACTGTGAAATGATACTAATTTACTAAAGCTGAGTCAGCCCCAAGTGTACGAGTGCTATGAGCATTACTTAAGTGAGCAGCAAATTGTGCAAAACTTTAGAATTTTACAATTGAAATATTCATTGCAGGACAGTCTTAACATAAAAGTAGCCAACGGGCAACAACCGGCTAGCAATCCCCAACCCCTAATTTTTTGCTTTCGATTTTTTATATTTTTAGAGTGTAATTCATGAATTCAACAAGTGCCCGAGCGATCCATTACACCAAGCGCCTCTGGGCATTTTCCCTTCATGTTAATCCAGCCCTGGAATTGACATAATCGAAGAAGCGAGGAGGGAGAGAGGAACATCTTCATTGTCACATATGTGGGATGAGGTGAGGCAAATCTACAAGGCAGCCGAGTCCGTGGAGCGAAGACGGTGGGTGAGTTCACCTGGGTGTCAAATGCCTTCAACCTGTCTATAGATATATTAGTTTGTTTGATGTTTTATGTGCCTAGTGACAGGTTGACGACCTAAGTAGGTGTACACGGAGGGAAGGCGGATGGCATCCCTGTTGTGTATTATAAAACTGATTCAGTATTCGCCTCAAGGTGTTCCGGAAAACTCTGAAACCCGACATGATGATGGCTGGAGCTGGGAATCAACCGGGATCCTCGAAGAACGTCAAATTACGTCCGTACCTCTGTTTCGCCTCACTAGGTTCTCAATGCTACGGAGACCTTCGGTTTGATATTTTTGTATCTTTTCTAAAGCATATGCCCAAATGATAATAATAGCTTGCGGAAGGGAAGAACGCACAGTTGTTTGACTTGAGGGTTGACATGAACCTTAAGGGCATCTCACCTACCTGGGCGTTAAAGGCTCAGAAGTGATGGAGCTATAAGGAAGATCTGAGAGCGCGCACCAAGTGTTACGTCATCACAACGAGCCAAGCACCGAACTAGCGTGCAATATCACCGCTGATGCTTATTTACTATGAAACTTTAAGCAGTGACCATTCAATTTAATCAGTGGAAGGTCTGCAGTAAAGCTCAGTTCACAATCCTGCACAACTTTCATACATACACGATTTGTATATTTTGAAGTATGGCTGTCTGAAAAAGGCTGTTTCTAGTTATGTTGGAGTGCCTCGAAGGTAACTTGACAATGACTTTCCCTACTTATATTTTCGTAAATATGTAGAACGGGCGCATGTAAACAAACGTATTTTCCAGCACACGGTAACACATTTTAAGCGCCCGGTAGCCGGCAGTCTTATTGACTGAATACATTCCTCTTAGATTGACGCACAATACTTCAGGAGCAGATCTTCGAGACGAACTTCTTGCGTCTTGTCAGATGTTCGCATCCCCTGGTGCCTCACATTGGGAGGGAGTCTTCCATAGCTGTAAGGGTACATTGCTGGAACACTTCCGTGCTTCTCTCGCGTACAAAACACCGCCATCTCCCTCAACCCCCCGGTAAAGCCCACCAACACGCCGCATCGCTGATTCCTCTCTCCTTCGACGTACATGGGTATGTGACGGCGCGTCTCTTGCCGTCGTGGCACCCAAGTAATTGGTGTGTGCCGCCCCTCGAGCCGTCAGAAGGGAGGGGGGAGGGAGACCATGCCAAACCCTCTCTGCCCCGGGACACCCCTCTTCATTATTCCCACACCCTACAACCCCAGACCGCTCGCACGACTGTGGGCTAGGGGAGGGGGTGACGAGTACGCGTCTAAAAGGGAAGTGACGCCGTGGTTTCATTAAACAGAATAAAAGTCGGCGTCGCCTACGTCACTGGCAGAGGGGAGGGTTACTAGGGTTGCCGGGGGGTGAGGGTGTGTTGGCGTGCGAGCAGGATCGGGCAAAATTAAACTTCACAATGGCGAACGTTTCCGTCCCGTTTGCTTCCCGGCGGGGGCACTCCAGAGGATTAAAACCCCGCGGGATGTGAGGAGGTATGAAGGGGAATGTGAGCAGGAGCAGCTCACCTCCCCTCCTACTTTCACTCTCAGAGCACAGATTGATTGACCCCCCACCCCCACACCCTCTCAGTCGGCTCCTTGTTCAACTGCGAGACACTGGTGAGGAGTTGCCAGCTCCACAGTAATTGCTTTTTGTCTCTAACCTCACTGTTTTTACCGTCGAAAATCTCCGATATCAACGGCAAGAACAGTTTACTTGTTCACTGTCACGTCAGACTCCCAGGAACCGATTAAATAACTTTTTTTATGTGTGCGATGTTAATTTTCCACCTTCGTTACGACTGGTTGCATAGTATTGGAATTAAATACGCGCACTCAGATGCCCAAGACGTCGTGAGATGGGTACAAAATTGTTGCAAATGTACGCATGTCAACTTCTTCGGTGCAAGGACGTTTCTTTTGTGCGTGCATGAGCGGCTTAAATACGTAGCGAGCCATTCAAGTTCGAATGTAACAGGAAGTGTAGGTGAAGTCCTGTTTTATTTGCTCTGTACTTGCTCTGCTCTGTGTCGGTGCAAATAACAGGCAGTGATTTCAAATAGTGGGCTCGGTCACCAACGTAGGCGGTTGATACTATCGTCGCGTTCCGTTATTGCTGATAAACACTGTGATCACTGATAGGTCTGTTAGGGTTCGCCAGCAGTAACGGAACATAACCAGTAATCTGTTAAAATTTTGAAATCTTCAGTGGTTCGTAGAGCCATGGCTTTGTCGCAAAAATATTTTTGCATCACTTTGTTTCAATGTCTTACGTGCACATCGACAGCTGTGCTTCATGGTTATTGGCAGTGTCTCTTAATAATAATAATAATAATCATAATAAATCGTCTTTATTTTCATTGTGGCGAAGTTAAGGCATTGTCACCTTCTCTTTCACTTAACCACAAACAGTAGGAAATTAATTGCACTTAAAATTGCATACATAAAACATTATGATGATATTTGTTATAGTAATGTCAATCATTTGACTGTACCAATCAGAATAAGACAACTATGGTATCAAACGTCTGCGATTGGTCAGGAGAACACCAATACAAGCGAGAGTTCAAAAATCCAATCACTGGAAATGAAGCAGAACTGCAGATGTGCACATAAGGCATTGAAACAAACTGATGCAAAAAACTTTTCGCCGTAAAATAGTGGCTCCAGTGATTTTGTAGTTTCGGAACGATTAGCTACTATGATAATGTAAACTGACGTCCGCTGCATCCTAAATTTAGCCTTCATTTATAAGAGCTGGCGTCATTGGCAGGAACCTGAAAAATTCGCGTTTTATTCTAGGTACAAGCTAGAATTCTATGAACTGTAACTTCGGGCCGCTTTCACAATTGGACGTAGCTATGCATTAAGGAACCAGCCCACAAATTTGTTTATTTTGAGATAACGAAACCACGTACAAGTAGAAGGTATAAAGTGTGTGTTAGAAAAGATCGTGTATTAAATCGTAGTATTTAAAGAACAAGAAGAGTGCAGAAAAAATTGCTTATACAAGGTTCAGATACACACAGTCAACTTTAACCTTGAATATCTCAGTTGCAGTGAACTGTTGGTTGATTCACTTTTACATAATTACGTCCAATTGGTCCTTGACTTATTTGACACCTCGTGTAAGTAGCTGCACCAATAATATAAATGTGTTTAAATGCAGGCCCATATCACTGTGTCAGCGAGCAGCTAGTGAACAGCTGCTGTTTGTTTGAATACATATATATTCTTGAAGTCTAGCCTACAGGTCAGTGAACTCGCGAGATATTCCTGTCTCTAATCATTGCTTTTCAACGCCTCAAAGTTTGCAGTAAATGTCTATGGAGAAAATATTAAATAAAGAACTTCAGTCATGAACGTTACATGTACGTATAATGAATAACAATTCGGAGTCAAAAAACAGCATTGCACGAGACTTATACAACACATATGCCTTACATGACTAATGAAAATATTTAATATTTCTCTATATAATCATTATGGGCGTGGTCTACTGCAAATTTCATCACCATGTTTTAATTTTTATATTTGCACCATAAATATTATTTTTCCTCTTTTATACACAAAATGTGACTAAATTTTGCTTCTATAAAATATTTTTATCTCACATAGTTTTCGCGTAAGGGTTCGTCAAAGCCAAACGTGGTATGTTACCGATTTAAGGACGAACTAAAACTAACTCCCTTACCAAACTAGAAAAATTCACAGTGGATAAAGATTTCGCATGCTACAATTTTTCGTCCATAAAAAATTTTATTTAAATTAAAATACTAAAATTTTAAATAAACATTTTTAAATTTAAATAACTTTTTAAAAACACAAAAATATTTTATTTTGTGGTTTAACATAGGTGAACTTGTAGCCTACAACATCGTTAGCCACTGTAATTTCGATACCCTCATGTGAAAACCTCGTAACTCCAAAATCTATTTTTTAATAGGAGAGGGAGTTTTTCGTTTGTTACAATCCAACAATGGATTTGCGAGTGTTCGGATTTTTGCTTTTAAAATTTTGAAAAACATAACTGGAGATGCGTGCTTTTCGCAGTTGATAAGGAATTTTTTTCGGGGTATAATGTAAAAATAAAACTAAAATCTAAAAAAATGGAGTTACGAAGTTTTCTCGTGAGGGTATCGATTTCTCTTTCAGTTTGATAAGTGAGTTAGTTTTAGTAACTTCCTTAAATGGGTAACATGAAAATTTTGACTTTAATGAGTTCTTACGCAAAAACTAAGTGAGACAAAAAAATGTGTACGAGAAAATTTTGTCACATTTTGTGTCTAAAATAGAAAAACAAATTTCCGGTACTAATTATAAAGTAAAAACATGAAAATTGCTGTATTCGCGCCCTTAAGACCTCCCGCAACAAATTTTTAGTTCCCAAGCAGGTGACATATGTAAGCAGATATCCGTTATTTAATTATTTGTTTACAAAATATTTTGTTGAAGTTGATATAAAATATTTGGTTTATAAAGGTACTTACCCGTTCTCAATTAAATACACCTATGCGGATGCAGCGTCTTGAATTTAATTTATAAAAGCGCTTATTAGAGAGCAGATGAATCGCTTCTCGTGCCATCTCTGTATTCACCGGCACTGTATGTCCTCAACAGGCTCCATTAAAGTGAGTGGTTATCAGTAGTTGTAGCCTCGCAAGAGGAGTCAACAGAAAGTCATCCTTAGCGATCATCAATGGTCGCCAGCAGTAACGGAACCAAAACTGACGCGATTGAAATTACTGGCCAGTGTTTTTCAGCAGAAAATGAAATGCGCCGAATGTTGTGGATGTTTGGCTAAGTTAAAACCCTCAGAGTATGAAGGAACCTCCCACATTAATAGCATTCGTAGTCGACAGACACGTTAGGTAACATAACGGTCGAACATCTTACAAATCTTTACGTATGTTTGTGAATTATTCGAGAGTTCAGGATTTTGCTACCGGCGTGAATGATTAACACTTGAAGATCTAATAACTTATATGGAGGCTGAGCTATTGTGATATTATATGACTCCGTAAAACCAATATACAAGCCGTGAATTGTTGTAAACACAAATTCCTTTAAAAAAATGGAATAACATTATATTAAACAATTCTCACAATTAAATTAGATTTAGTGGTGGAATATCTATCTAGGTATGTTAACAAGCAGTTTAGCAGTATTATATAACTGTGAATTCTTTTACTTGATCGGCGAGAGATCTATTGAATGTTCCTCACCCATTTGAATCATGAAACTTATTACGGTATAAAGTTTTATATTATTTTATTAAGTGCTGTACGTGTTTTGTGTTTGACAGAGAAGAAATCTGAAATGTATTTTGCAGAGAGAATGAAACTCAAAATGTCCAGAAATAGTGGAATGTATCATTGATTCAATTTTCTTGCAGAATTATTATAAAAAAGAAATATTTTCCTTCAAAATAAACCACTTACATAAATAAACTAACTACAGGAAAGAAGGGTCGTCGAAAATCTCACAATTAGCTTGTAATGCTGTAAACTGATATATACTTCAATGAGAAGGGGAAACATTTTCTGCTTATGCATATTTCTACTCGTAGAAGCGTTTAAGTGTCTCGAAGTGAATACGCAATATACATACAGTAGTTATGAGGTACGTAAGCGATATTTCTAAGCACTTAATCGTGTGCGTAAAGTCTGTTAGAGGCAGATATTTTCATGACATATGTTTCAGGACTATGTTAATATAAAACTAGATAAGTTGAAGGTTTATGCACTAAAAACAAATAGCATAAGCTTTTTTATTATTTTTAAGAACCTTACAAGTTATTATTAAAAGTTTGTAAATTTTTTCTTAAACAATATATATATATATATATATATATATATATATATATTATGATTTCAATATGTGCTGTATTACGTGTTCTTTCTTTCTTTCACCTGCTCAATTAGCACATCAATTTTACTGTTGTCTTCAAATTGATTTTTTGAATCGATGTACCTTTGAATATTTTTGACTGAACAAAACATAACTTAACAGACAATAATCTCTTGAATCTCTGTGTCCATTAATATTAGACAAGGAAAAAGTTAATACTTTACTGTTCGTTAATATATTTCAACTTATCAGATTAAAATGTCGGTTGTATTTGAATAATTTAATTATAACTGTGGAACAACCATACAGAAAATATATTATTTTAATGTATTTTTTTCTCATACAAGAACAAACGAAAAGTAAGAATTACAATTGGAGTGAATAATTGGATACACCATGCAAGTTACTTTTTGTTGTACTTAACATTCGATATTAAAGTGAGTGATCTTCACATGCATGTACAACTTTGCTGGTTAAATCCTTCACACTTCAGAGTGAAACATATGTAACTCAGACATGTGTTCATAGTTGTGTGAAATTGCATGGACTAGGGATTTTCATCTCAAAAATGTTTAAAACTAGCTAAAACATTTTTAAAATGTTTCTATGTGTTTATTTCCTGAATATATTAAAGCCATCTTTTAATGTGCCACTGATTGGCTTGATTTAATATGTATGTATTTTTAAATACAAGTGCGTCATCTCCACTGTTTGAAATGTCACTAGACTGAAATATGTAAATTTCATGTAATTTATTTACCCTCATAAGGATTTAATTCATAAATGTTCGTCAGCCGTGTAATGAGAAACTGCAGCCTTCTCAGAGTTAAATTTGGTAGGCAGTCCATCAATCATAAAAATGATTATTATGCATACAGGCGCCTTTTCTGCTTGAAGGGAAGGAAGGCGCAGAAGGACATCGTCCGTGAAGGCATGTCATTATACAGGAGATGCTCGTTGGTCCATGCGGGATGCTGGGAGGTGGCAGTGATGAGAGCGAACTAGGTGAGGGAGGGGGTTGGCAGACCGTCCTTCACATACCACTCCCCTTACCAACTTTTCTGCGCAACTTGATTACCTTTGCTGCTTCAAGCCACTATGGGAGTCACCAACCCCCACTCCTTTCTCCACTAAAAACCATGTTGTCAAGAGAAGAGGCATATAATCCCCTCAACCATCCCTTCTTTGTTTCACGAACCTACAAAAAGTAGTACGTCGCATGGATGAAAATCATGAGAAATGGGGTGGGGAAGGGAAGAGAGATTAGAACGGGGAGACTTGCAGTATCGGCAGCTGGGACTTTTTTTAATTACGGACTGGGTCACATGAAATGCGACCACATGGCAGGCATATCATTGCTTTTCTCCTTTTTGGTAGTTTCCATTATTGTCCTCTTATGTTTTTCTTTGTCGCATATATACCGTGCACAGTTAAGTTACAAATTAAAATTTATTAAGCTTGTGGTGAAGTTGAAAATACTTTTTTGTGTAGTACTCTGCTTGATACGTTCAATAAAGCAGCACAAACTCGTGTTATTATTGCAGGCTGCTTGGCCACTGACACAATAAGCAAACATTCTTAAATTTTGCCGTAACCTAAGTTTTTGATTCAAGTACTCGCTGGTAAAATATAAATATACATTTATTGTGAATTGATTTGGAAATTAGTGTTTCTTGAATATCACATTATATTGATTAGGAGTTACGACACAACTAAATATGTTGAGATCTGAGCCATCGAGAGCATTTAGGAAAACAGTCTAGTCATTCTTTGTAATCTCATTCAAGGCTGTATCAAGCATCTAAATGGAAAATTGATAGAGAGTGAGTAATAATAGTGTGCACGGCACATGAGTTATGGTTGACATTGAATAGTGATATTTCGTGAAATGGTGAATACATTCACATTATGCCTTACCGACGGAACTCAACTTCGGGTTAGAAAACTGCCAGCCATCCAGACCTCCGACACACTCGCAGTCAAGTACATGATTGGATGAAGTCCACGTCTGCAACAGGCGTAACTATGGAGAGGCTTGTAGTGGTTCCAGTTGTGTGCACTCTCTTAAATATGTAACCTATGGCCTTACAAATGCCAGTGGTTTACCCCTCTTCGAAAGTGATGTCATTAAAGACAGTTCACGGGAGAGTGTTAGAAAATTTTTGTTCTTTAATTGTTTTAGCAATAACATTTATTCAAGTTGTATTATCAACATTTTCTCTTCAGCAAAGCATATTATATATTCGTGGTAAACTGCTTCAATTAAACAATAATGGGATATTTCATTAATTTGTCATGCAGAATCATTGCAGAAAAATTATAAGTTGACATTCAAGAATTCTCTTGTAATGATTATGCATGACAAATTAATGAAAGATTCCATTATCATTTACGCCAAACAAATAACCAAGAATATATCCCAAGTTTTATCGAAGAGAAAACTTTGATAATACAATTTAACTAAATGTTATGTCTCAAAAATGGAAAACACAAAAAAATAGTCTACCACTCCCTCTTAACACAATTTGAAAACAGAAACATGAACTGTAAGAGGACCCCTGCTTGGCCTTTGTTAAGTAGTAGCATCAGCATTTACCTCCGTGGGATTTCTGGTAACTCTTTGGGAAACCTAAATCACAATTTCTGGATACAGTAATGGAACTCGGTTCCTCCAGAATGCGATTCCAACGTACTTCCATTGCAGTACCTCACTAGGAACTAATTACATGAAAACAACATTTAAAATATCGAAGGAAAAATGTGCTGTAACAATCCTCAAAATACGATGTTCAGTACACACTATTTTTCTACTAGGCTTACAGCAATGCAATTTAAATTGTGAGTTTATAAGTTTATTGGGTTTAAATGGATATATTTTAATGATTATCGTATAAAAATAGTATTCTATGTGAAATTGTGGAGGACCGTTGCTATATGAGAAAATGTTTAATAGTGGTTTATTTATTTTCATCAACAAAATTTACTTGTGACTACTTGCATTTGCATTTAGGAAATATATTTTTAAGCCCAACAAATGACTTCTTAAGACATAAGTTTATTAAATCACATATTTCACACTGTTTGAACACGCTAAAACACTTTCAGATCACATGTAGTATCTAATAGACTTACAGAATATCAACTTTTAGTCACAAATAGTATCTTCAAATATTTATAACTAAATATTACAACAGCTTTCTGTTAAGTTAAAACAACAGTAAAAGACAGACCACTTATTTTAATAGCTAAAATTTGTATAGTATTTATATCTCTAGCTGAACACTTTCAACATGAGAGTATTTAAGTGTTGGCACTGAGTGTAAAAATAGGAATTCCAAGAGGCCTTACCTGCAATATCTTGTTACGAAATTTGAACAAAGTAATTAATTCAATGGGTTCTTTAAAACTCGTATTTGAGGAATTGGGTTGTAGTTTTGCATGTGTAACAGTGACAGACATTATGTAAGGAGTCACTTGCTTCTTAAGGGAAAAATTGGAAGGCAATGTGCTGGCATAAACAAATTTAATTCGTTAGTAGCTACAGTCTTTCTTCTAAGGATTTGTTTTTTCAATTGAGTTAAGTTGATAAAGGTTGAGGCACCTTTTTCGGTTGTCGCCACTAGCTGTGTGAAAAGAATATGAATGACTGAATAATTTGGAAGAGTAAAATTGTAATAGTTTGAAATGTCTCCAAAAAAAGTCAATTAAGAGTTATCTAATTTTAAAATATATTTACAGTTCAATTCTTCCAGCAGCAAGCTGTGTAGGAGGAGTCTTTTAAGCATTCTTGTTTTGCTTTGAAGCAGACAAGTGACAGTTACCAGAATGCAGTCAGTGTGATCCTGCACAATACAACACACTGGAGAGAAAACACTTGGCTCTCATTGCGAATAGAACACACTGGGTTTGTATGTGCAGTGCTGTGGAAACTAGCTTTGTACGTTGCTGCCAGTTCCTGTTCGTCGAATTGTCGAGGCGTATCCCAAAGCACTGGACTTGACGAACAGCTTCGTGACAAGCGATAAATAGCTTCTCCCGACAAGGTTACATAATTGAAGCCACCGATGTAGGGGGAACATTTTAGCCAGACACGTGCGCTCCGCCAGTTGTTCCCCGCGCTGTGGTATTATCGCCGGCACGAAGAACATTAGTTGCGGCTAAGGGATGTGATTTATTGCGGTAAAATATGAATGCAGGGGTGGATGTCGATATAGCGTGCAATCTGTCTACGCAACAGTATCGCTCCGAATACTCTTGTTCCAACACCGGATGTGTTTGAGTAATGAATCGTGTATAGCCACTGGCCGACTTAAGAGCTAAATGCATTTTGAGAGGGGATTGTGTATTGCTGGCTAACCGCTAAAAATACTTGTTTTTTGTTTCTAAACTATCGCAAGACTGGTTCTACCAATAAATAAACTAAATTAATTAACTTAGACTTAGTTTAATAACTGGTTGATGCTCTGCAAATCGGAATAACTGTTTTTCAGTGATGAAGCTGTTTCTCAGTTAATCAGATCAGTGACAAACCTGGCTTCGTTAGAGGATATTCTCCAATTCCATTTATTTCTTTACAAAATACAATTGTCTTGATAATATTGTGCACACAATTGCAGATTCCTTTAACTATTTTAGTTTGAATTGAAACGTCTTTTCAAATCATGCAACAATTTGATATTTCCTGTACATATTATTTCAGAATCCTTAATTTTAATTAGAAAACAGTATTAACATAAACATAACTTGATCAGATATTCGAAATTAGCATTAATAAAATTTATTTACTGACAAAGCTGCTCAAGAACAAAGTTACCATAATTCTTTATATCTCTATGTTGTGGTCACTGTGTAGAAACACATTTTGTAATAAATTATAGTGTAATTTATTATATGAGTTTGATGTAAACATTTTGTAGATATGCCTGACATTTTAAATTAAGGGCGTAATTTTTTAACAGGTTTAATACAAATATCTGCATGAACTGGTATATAGGTGAATATTGTATTTTAATAGATGTTAATTCATTTGCCCATATTACTCTTCATGTTGTATGATTAATAACAAAACTTTAAAACTTTTACCAAACACAGTCACATTAAAAAAAACATTCAAGGTGATGACAGAATGCTACATCTAAAATATTATTTCTGGAGCCCTCCAACATCTTTGATTATTACATATACTAAGAAAATACATGCTGTAAAGTCGTTAGCTCGAGGTCCTTAACTAACTGCGACTGTAATATTTTATTCCAAGAAAAAATGTCAAAAGTTAAACATGCTAGAGTCTCAGATGAAACAAATTGTTATGTATGTAAGAGAGAGCCTATGACTGCCCTTTATAGCTCTGGATAAGAAACTAAACAGTGATACCTACGAAGCTGGTCGAACCTCAATAACAACTTCTCAGCTCTGCGAGAAATAAAAAGTTATACCTGGCAGAGTTGTGAGATGGACAAAGGGGAGAGGGAAGCTGCCACATTGGCCACGAGGAAAAGAGGAAACTTGGCGGCCGAAAGTGGAGCGATTAGCGGGTGATCAATAGCACCATATCAAGGGTTGGATTCCCTACGTATCAGCCTCTCGCGCCTGGATGAAAGAAGTAGAGGAAGGGAGGTGCTTCAATCCTGCTCCCATGCCAACACGAGGTGGTGAAAGAGAGGAATGGGATGTTCGGAGCCAATCCACGGTGTGTCGTGTCTTTCCCTCACTACTGGGAGCTAGCTTGCAAATATACACAGGTGTCAGGGAAAAGACATGTAGATTTCTTGAAATAGCGGTGAGGCATGAATATCTCATTTCCGTGACAAATTTTGCCGTGTTTCCTATTCAAACCTCATTGTTGTAAGTTTGGCGATAGCCATGGAGTACCAAAAGTCCGGAAACAAATATGTTTTAAATTTGTCGGCATCACTGCTCCTTATGAAGTAGGCTGAGTTCTTGGGTTTTAAACTGTTTCATTCAGCATTAAATATTGCTGGTGGAATAAAATTTTTTTATCTACCTCATAAAATGGCTGCTGGAAATGGTCTTGCAGCACATATAGGATAACAAATTGCCCATTCATCAAACACTTTTGGTGCCATGTATTGAATATGTAGCAAAACTGTGTAACACGACTAATCTACAAAATATTAGTTGTTTTACTTTTTTTGAACACATATTGTAGCATAGGCATTATTTAGGTTACACTCTCGTCCCAAAAAGTGTTAACTACAGTTCTTTGATAACAGCAGCTAACCAATTTTTCAACATACCAATATTTAAATTTACTTACATATCGAAGAAAATTAACTCCCGCCTATTAAAGATTACATTATGCATTTCATGAAATGTATTAAATATCATGGAAACATTTTGTTTGTAAAAACTTTTATATTAAAACATTAGGTTTTTAAAATTTTAAAGTCATATTAGAGTATGACATTATTGTAAGTTCCCTAATTAAATTTTTATCACAATTTCCAAAAATAGTAAAATTTTAATACTGATGTGCATTATGAAACATTCGAAAACATAAAAATATTTTATTTGACGAATTTAAAATCAGGAGTACCTGACATATTTCCTTTTCAGATAGCTTCTATCATTTCGTCAATTGGTAGATCTTTCATACATATTGCCATGAAGTTAATTTTCACATTGCTTACAGTAAATCACTCTAAGCGAAGTTAACGGCTGAGAGGGTAATGCCACTGTTACAAAAAATATTCATTGTTTGCTGCCCACCATCCTTAATGTAGCTATAGAATTAAAAAAAAAAAAGAAATTTCTTGTAAAAGTAATTATTTCCTTCATGTTTTTAGAATTAAGGTAGTGCAATGATGTACGATTATATTGTTAATTCAGGTCAGTTTTATTTTTACAACTATCAGGTCAGTTGTCACAGGTCATGTAAGATTTCTAGATTGGATTTATTTCCTCTCTGCGGAAAATGTGTCACGCAAGATTTAATGTAACATTCACTATACATTAACACTGCACTCTGAGATAAAAGTATTCAATCGACTTTCACATGTATTACTCAATAGGTCTTAACATACAGTCAAATTCTAGTTCAAATTGATCGTCCTTGGAATAATGTCCTGTGTCACCAGACAATTAAACGATAATGCTGTCTTGTCTAGAACATTTTCTTTTCCGGAGCATTGGATAAGGAACAACGTCACTGTAATTTGAATCATGAAAAGTATTGCTATTTATATTATTTTTATTACATGTGTAACTAAATATCAGAAGTAATCAACAACTGCACTAGCCTCTTGTTATCCCTGAAATAATTTACAAACAGGATAGACTTCAATAATGTACAATGACAGTAGCGAGAAGTTTGATTCCAACTTGACTCGGCAAGAGGAATATAAGACTTCGGTGAAGAACTACATGGAATTGCTTGTAGGAACTTACACTGGCCTTAAAACAATATCTCAAATAATTTGAAATATGAGTAAAAGGATTTCTGATTAAAAAACTCTAGAAATTCTTTCAAATTAAAAATATTTGTGCAAGATTTACTCTGAGATTTACCATAAATAGTCAGCATGGATTGAGTAATTACAATTTATTTCATTGGAATTTAGTTGCGAAAATAAGTTTTGAAACAGTACCAACTATATCAAGCGTTAATTTTCAAACACGTTGATTTGGAAGGTGTAAACTTGATGTTGTATTTGAACACACACATGCTGCGGACTTGAAGAGCGTCGTAAATATTAGACATCTAATTATTTTGCAACTACATACGTTTTAATTTTTTTACAGTTACTTTCTAAAATGTCATCTACAATTTTTTTTTATAAATGGTGGTTTATCCACCTAAGGACGTATGTTGCAAGTAAAGCTCACAACGATGCGGTCTGTATGCAATGTTAGCGGTTGTGTTAGCAGCTTCCTACTACAATGGTCCTGCGAGCTCATTACAAAGGGAGAAGTGAAGCCTGTGAGGTATACCGCCCTCAACACTCACTAATGAGGCCAAAGAGCGATTAGACTGCGAGGAGAAACTGCAGGCTCGAGCAAAGTCTTGAATCCGAACTTCTTTACTTCTCTACTTCTTTCATAGTAGTTTAAAATATCTACCGAGCAAGAACTGTGTCCATTCCTAAATTCATTCCTAGTAAATTTTAAACACTGACTCACTCTTGTGACTTGATGAACTTTAATATTACCCCTAATTTTAGATGCCTATTTGTATCCCACATTATAGAGTTGTTATTATATATACAGTAAATATATTGACTCCCGTTTTCATTTAGAGAAGCAAAACGAGCTTGCATCTAAGATAAAATGACTTGAAAAATGCAAGGAGAAAATGCTTGCAATTTCGGCAATATACCCTTATGTGTCAATTAAAAGTAACAAAATTAGTGTTGCAAAACTAAATATATTACAGACACGTGAACACGAAACCTCCGTGAGGATAAGAGCATGCCCTTAAACATAGAGCCTCGCTCCACGTGCTGAATAGTTTTTTTTTTTCGATTTTTTTTTATTTTGGCAATAAATGAGTGATTTTTCCGATCGTAGCATGAATTATGTTTACCTTGCGCTAGAGTAAAAGCATAGCATTTGACTTGACGTATATTTTATCCGCAATCTGCCAACCAATTAGTTTTATATATTTAATTAGGTGGACTGATTGAGGCCTAAATATGCGTTGGTAGTACGGCTGCGATGTTTGTACTGTAGCGGGAGATAACTATAATTCACGCTAATCGCAGATTTCACACTTTTCTTCTCAGAATTAAAAAATAAATAAATAATTCAACACGTGGGATGAGATCTCACCCTAACTACTTGGCGGCTTGCCAATTACGCGATGAGACAACAAAATCCCTTAACTTGTGATACGCAATGGGTAATTTCCAAAATATTCACAAATTTCCCATAAACTCATTTCTGCAGCCAGCATCAGTAATCTCTGACAACGTAAGAGATTACCGCACACCGGGCTTACTTTGAACACTCAGAATATTAGTTTTTAGGTATTCTGGTAAATAAATAGATAACCTGAGCCGAGAATTTTAAAATTTATTCTATTCTCTCAGTTAATGTTTGAAACTTTCGTCACTAAACTTCATAACAACCAACATTTTGAGTGGTCAAAGATACCCCGCAAGGTCAAAGTAACCCCAGTTTACTGTACACTTAACTAAAGCTTGGTACGTCATGTAGCACACATCGCATACACGTCAAGCTGCTTTGTTCTTTGATTCATCGTGCTACACTGTAAACAAACTTTCTACAATGTTTAGGAAGTAATTAACTTATACTCGGTATGGTACAGTTACCATACTTCCGTCTTGTAAATATGCAAACTTTTACACTTGTTACAATACAAGTCTGGTAACTTCAGTATACATTTGACTGGTTTATAAAAAGTCTAGGAGTGCTACCATGGATGTCTGGGAAACTGTACTACATACATACTCTCTTAGCGCTCCTGTACGCACGTGTGGTAAATTTACAAACTATTTTTAGAGTGTAGGTTCATTTAACTGGTATATTTACCAAGACGTCTAACGACACTGCCATCAACACTCCGGTAGTGTGCCAAAAAAAACTCTACTTATGTGTCCATTTTCCAGCATGTAATATCTCTATGCTATATACGAGCATTTTGCTAATTTATTCCGTAATTTTACACAAAATAAACAATAAGAGCGTTTGCGTCTAATGGCCGTTGAAGTTATTATCGTACACTTGTGCGGTAAAATTTAAATTTTTCAGTAGTTTAGTGCGTATCAGCTATTGGAATAAGATGACCATGTGAATGTGGTTTAGAGAGCGGTCAATATTATGAACGCATTTAAAAGATAAAACAATTTGATATCTGCTGCAAGAACAAACTCTTGCAAGTTTCAATAGAATAACAAAAACTTAAAATTTGTCTTGTGGAAACGAATTAAAGGTGTTACGGTGATTCAACCAATCTTTAGTGTACAATTTCTCTGACACTGAAATACTTCACATATTTAACTTTATATGTTTTGTGTGCAATTTACAAAGTCAAAATTTTTCTCAGTGTACGTATTCTTGTAACATTCTCTGTTCTTGCTTTATGTATTTTCGCGACAGAAAATTATATCTAGTAATATAACAATAATTTATAGAAGTGATTTGTTCTAGTACGTTTGTTTCGTTGCAGTATCTAGAATTTTCTTTCTACCTGTGTATATGAAATATCTTCATGTTGGTATGAACAGGTAAAATTTAACGGATGCGTCTATGCCTTATCAAATAACAAATGAAGGCGGAATATAACATACACATGCATCCACAGAACAGTCGCATTGAAACCTGACAGTTCTACAAGTCACGTCACAGGGTTTATTTGGTTTAATAGAGACATTCCTCTTTTCAAAGAGTAATACATTAGTCCTATGTGTTTATCCCAACGAGCTATAGTAAACATAGAGGGGCGCAAACAGCAATCTCCAAGGCTCTGAGGTGAAGTCCAATTGAACGTGGTATTTTGACATTTGACAAAATGGCAGACTCTTATATACGGTCGAGAGACGAAAGCGATTATGCTAATTTAAACATTATTACAGTAAAATATATTAATATATTACAATAAGTATTGTCATTTTTCCCGTGTTAAGCGAGAATACAGTGGAGCTATAAAGTAACGGATTTTATGCGAACATATGACGGATTTTCAACAAAATGTTGGCCACACTGCTGTTCGCCATGTTTTTTGGGGTCAAAATAGCCGTTCAATTAGACTTCACTTTGGAAGCGTTTCCGACCCTCTGTGTTAACTATATATCTCGTTGTTTTACCCATTCTGTTCGTGTATTGTATGTTTCTGTGTTTTATTTCTGTTTCAATCTAAGATATCCCTGAACTTGCGGCGCATATGTTATCTAACTTAGAAATTAGTCATGTCACCCGAGTTTTTGTGGCTTTTTTCAGCTAGGCATTTATTTTGTAAATGACAACCTTTCAAACGTTTAAATACTGTGTCATCTCAAGAGTACAAATATATTTGAGTAACAACTAGCATGTAACTTGAAATTATGATTGGAATTGTAATTTACGCATGTATATTTATAGAAGCGCAAACTAAATAATAACCAGTACTAAGTACTGATGTTTGAAGATGTAACATTATCTTTGTACCCTTCTTAATACTCTAGAACATTTATATAAATATGAATCTGACTGTGCACAGCCTACAAATGATTGTTGGAATATATTTAAAATCGTAAGCCATTCAATGGCAATTTCCTTATAAAACTATAGTTAATTGTTTATCACAAAATTGCGTCTACTTGATTGCGACCAAATTTAGTGTAAATTCTGTATGAATAAAGCGGCTACTCCAATTTTTGTTTCATATATTTAACCGACTTAAAATATGAGAAGGTTATTAATCCAGTTGAATTTTTTTATGTTTGTTACCTCAGAACTCCGTCATTTACAAACCAATTTGGAAAATTGTTATTTTGTAGACAAGGGTATATTTTCAAGGGGGTCCCATTTTAATTTCATTGGCATTGGACATTGGATTTCAAAGATACAACAAGGAACTCCTCAAAGTCGAATAGGAAATCTGAAGTGATTGAGGTAATAGTAGGTTTATGACAATCCAAGATTAGACATGTACCTAACTGTGCTCAAGGACTTGGACTGCGGAGGCACAACGGAACTCTTAACGACAAACAGCGTGAATGTGGAAGGTAGGCACTGGAACTCCGGAAAAATTAAAGAAATAAAAAAAATTTAACAAGAAAACAACACCCACTTAAAAAAATCTGCTGTGAAAAAAAACACTAAAAAGTAAAAATAAATTTTGTTATTTTTAGACTACTTAGAATACAATCAGTTTATTAGGAGTGCAATATACAATTATTGTCTACTATTTTCTACATACTTTGTTCTTGACAACACTTCACTTGAGAAATTAAGTACTATTGGGAATTTTAGTCCATATTTGGAAAAGACAAGTTTATTTGTTTCCAACAAAACGAAACATATTTACTCTTTTGCTACATTATGTTTGTAAAACTAGAACTATATAAATAATATTGTATAACATAAGGTTAGAGTTAATAGTATATCGCGAAAATGTTTTTTGCCGACTTACCCTCGAAAACTCTGTAGTTAATTGCAACACATTTGCTTGGGTTACGTACGTCGGACACAACGTAGTTGTCTGCAGACCAATCACAGCCATCAAATATTACAATAGTGGGGTTATTATTGGCTCAGTCAAATAGGACAGCAACTTCACGAGCAATCGAGAGCCAGTAATCTTCTAGTAAGCTGGACGTGCATTAAAACACAGCAAACAGTCGGGTTTCTCGCGATAAACCACCAACTCTACATGTGGACAATAATTACTAATGGTAAGACATGCGCTTGAATAACATAAAATACAAAGAAAATACACCAGTGGCTTAAGAAACATGCAAGAACATCAGATCCCTGATGCCATTGGTGGTCACAGTGTTGATTGCAAGTGCAGAGCCAAGGGAGCGAAAATTACTGGCACTTTCAGTGAGAAATAGGAGTTTCGTCGAGACCAGTCGTGTTTGAACAACCAAAGGAAAAGGGCTTAGGCCGGGGTTGAAGGTCGAGTGGGGGGGGGGGTTGCATGTCCTAGCGGAGTTTGGCTAGTAGTTGTGATTAAATCGTGTAAACTACGTGGAAGTTTAATTAGATCTGTGCGGCGACAAACCGTGAGAGGGACAGACATATCTCGCAGACTCCCAAGCGAGAAAGATCTACAGAAATTAAATGTGCGTTACCGCGTCTAAGGAGTTTATTTGACGTAGTAGTGTTTAAAAGAGTTCAGTAAATATTTTAAATACTGCATGAAGATTTTTTTGGGTGATTTCAATGAGTTGAGAAAAATCGTGGCAAAATTTATACTACTTTTGGACATAACTGCAACGTTAAAGAATTATTTTAGGGCATTTAAATTGTATATGACAATATTTGAGGAAAAGTGTTTATTACGTTCTGCAATGAAACGTTTTATTTAAGTTACGACTGTTATTTCCTTTATGTTTGTTACTCCATAAAACGGATTTATTATTTCGTAAATTTAAATGTTATGTAACTAATAATTAAGCTAAATAATGATTTTATTTAAATGAACGACTTTTCGAAAAGAAAAGAAAAAATAAATTATCATTTCCAGCAAGATAAATTAAAATACAATTCAATGAATCATTTACTTATTTCGTATACATACTAATGGATTCTTTAAACAGGGGTTTTATTATTTGTTTCAAATAAAAATAAAAAATTATCGTAAATTATTTGCTATCTTCTTATTACTGAACTTTTAACAAAAGTTATAGTTAGTGTATTTTCATTTGTGAAACTTCCACATCTCAGTAAAATACGTGCCAAGGTTTTAAAAAATTCTACCTCTACACTCTGCAGCAAAATTTCTCGATTGGTCGATTGGAATTCCCGAGCTTGTTTGCTCGTTGATCTTTTTTGAAATTACTACGATTACTACTTGTTTGTATTCACAATCGTATGCTCATGGCCCAGTTCATTATCCAGTGCATTCCATTGTCCTAATTATTTCTTACATATATGTTGGACTATGAATGCACCTTTATTTGGGTTCTTTGGGGCTGTTGTTTTAAATATATTTTTCGTAACAAATGTAAAATTCATGACCAGTACGGTACGTATATAAATCCTCTAGTAGCGGGTAGGAAAGAAAGGCACGATTCTAATTACAGTCACTATACTTGTAGATATCTTGCCGCCTCTGGAGAGTATTTAATAAAGTACAAGTCACACTGAAATAATTAGTAACCTTACCTTCCTGATCGCCCTTCGTAAACGATAAGGAAACCATAAGTAGCATTATATACTTAATAGATTAGTGCCCATCTCACCACCCACCAAATAATTGATTCTTGCGACAACACATACACAATCTAATATGGAGCTGAAATAGTGACTTTACCTATTTCCAAAGTTGCTTGATTCTAAATACTTAAGGCCTATAATGTGAAAAACAAAAAGAAAAAATGCGACTACGCTATTAGTGTATGGTAATTATATTATTCTAGATAAACCCCAGCAGTTTGCCAGAATATTCCTATCGACTAATTGAATACTGATTTGATCTTAAACAATTTTAATATTCTAAATTAATTTTTGCAATAAAATGTTTGCAACTGTGCATATTAAAATAAATGTTATCTTGAACACATGTAGACATAAGTCGTTGCAGAACTGTATCCACAATAAAATCAATTGTGCAAAATAAAGGAAGGACTACAAGCCGTTAATAGCTGTATTCTACAGTTAATGTTTAATATATTTCTTTTACTTTTTTGTTTCACGTGTTCTTTCAGGAAGACATAATGCTGCAATGGCTTATGTACACGATTTTCATGTAAATCACTAACAACCATTACAGGATTAGTAAAGAATACAGCGTGTCACGATAAGAATTCTGAGCAATATTACAGTGTATTAAAATTCGTTGCTACAAAAGGAAGAACAATTGTAGCATGTTATTTGTGTCAGAAACGGTTTTAATGCTCGTATGATACTTTCAAGTGGGAAGTGCTATGTCTTACACTTACTATTTTAATGAAAACAAAGAGTTGTATATCTACCCATTCTTAGAAAACAATACTTGCTTTCTGATAAGAATTACATTATTTAACAATTACGTTGTACGTCGTTTTACCAAACACTGTACAAGGACAGTACAGGAAACTCAAGAAAACACCAGATGTGTTATTTAATTCCAGTTCACGTCGATATGGGCAGTGCTTTTTTTTTTTTTTTTTGCAGTAGTTTCAGTTTGTACATTTTTATTTATAGATTGAAATGTAGTCGGTATTTTAGAATACAGACAGGACCTCTTAGTTACTAATTTGATAAATTAAAATTACAATACTCATAAACATATCCCCTTACTATTTGCCTAAGAGAGATTCAGTCAGAAAGCATACAAAAACCATAGTCAATCGAGACATAAATTGTGAAGTTTGCTTGTGTTTCCGGTTCTCGCCGTTGATAAGACGTCTCGCACTCGAACAATGCTAAAAAGCCGTAGTACCCCATATTGTCCTTTTACAATATTTGGTTTTCAGCCGTTCCTATGCAAATATAAGTGTTGTTATGACCCATTATGTACTCTCTTAGTCAAATATTAAGTACAAGGCAGTAAAGCCTTGATTAAAATAGGGACACTTGAGCAATCACATAGTTTCCTAGCCAGGCCAACGCTACCAAGGATGTACAAATATTAAATAATAGCTACAATACCATAGTTGAACACCTCAGCCCAAAGAAGATACGAGTCGCTTCACACGACTTATATCAGGGGCGGATGACGCTGTCTGCTCCATAGAGACGCTTCCAAGATGTGCCAGGACGTCCAGTACTATCGTCGTAACCACATCACACCAGCCTTAGCAACGTAATTAAGGTGGGACAGTCGACGTAATACTTTAGTCGCTATTTAACCAATCTTTTTGGGAATTCATACAATAAATTAAATTCTATCGTTCCTCGACTATTAATGGACGACTTGATAGAGGCGGAGCTTCAGTCAGGTGTGGGATACAATTCCTATCTCCATGGATACCGCAGCCGAACATAACCTTCATTTAGCTGTTTGGCTTCACATGTCCCGGATGAGATGTACGTCAATAAAATTGATTATTTGTTTTGAAATTTGCCGATTTTTAAGGTAAACATTAATCTTATGTATTTGCGTATCTTAACCATGAAATTGAAACTACTATTTTTTACCCTTCCGTGCAAATCTGTGAATGCGTAACATTTTTGCTTTCTGTAATTACCAACTAACAATTAAGTATGTTTGTAAACAAGCTTTGTTTCCCACAGTATTTCCCCTGCGGTGTGACGTCAGGGGGCGTGTACTTCAAGTCGTCCATTGTATCAGTCATTTGAGAAACAACACATGTCACTTTCATGAAGGATTTTTTATACAATATAATTCTGAAAATGTGTATTTTGATAAACCTTATAAATGAAGTACTGCTGTGAAAAAATTGGTGTACGTGTTTCTTCTATGCAGAACAACTGAGTTTTGAACTTAGACAAGTAAATATGCATAAACCCATGTTGTGAATAATGTGACATGTTGTGTTTCACAAATGACTGATTCTATTGCATTGTTTAATGTAACATATCGTGGCATGAGTGAAATAGATCTTAACACCAACGAGTGTGTGTATTAATTATTCACCATCCCTTAAGAGTAATTAACTTTGCTGCTCTTAAATTAGCATAGTGACATGATAATCACAGTTTGTACGCTATTGTTCTTTCAAACATTAGATGTTACAGCACGCGTTGCAATGCCTGTTAATTTTTTTGGTACTCCGTTCTGTCACACATTTCTTGGTAGAAACCTTCGCGGGCGTACGCACAGCTACTCGTTGAAGATTAATCCAAAACGTATGAATGGCACAGGAACGCACGGAAGATGAACGCACGGACATTAATTTTATATATATTACCAGTGTTAATGGCCATAAGTTGTTGGAACGGCATAGAAGTTGATGCGCTGCCGTGCCATCTAGAGGCGAGTTGGTAAGTTAGAGTGAAATGAATAGCATAAACATTTTTTCCATGAAAAAAAAATACATATATGTGTCACGACCACGGTCGTAGAAGAAAGGTCTGGACACTAGCCTATCTACCAATGCTATTGAGTTGACACCGTTGTGACTGAAAGCGCTACTAGCAATGAAGTGTTGTTTTAACATTGCAGTATAGCATCTTACTAGCAGATCTCCTAGCAGCTCCGACACGAGTTTCCTCCTCGTAGTCCCATTTACGCAATGTTAAAACAACCCCAGACTGCCAGTAGCACCAATCAGTCATATTAGTGTCAATTTTCAACTCCAAGTGTCCAGACCTGTTCCTCTATGGTCGTGGTCCAGACCTGTTCTTCTACGGCCGTGGTCACGATTCATGGTGCTCGGTCAAACAGTGTCAGAGTTTAGCTATCTTATACATACATACATACATACATCCCAGGATGTTTGGTGATTATAGGTACAAACGAAAGGCGTGCATCGAGGAAGATGAAACAAGCAAATAATGCTAGCAAACGTATGTCCGGAAAACGACGGTTTTCCCATTGCGATGTATGGACACGTGCAAACATGGCAACGTTGCAATACTGTTTATTTTTTGTGTAGGGATTTTTAAACGCTTTGGTGTATGTCAGCTCTGTTGATAGTGTCCACGAAATACGGGAACACATTGTAGATGGTTGCCACTGCATTCTGAACTCACCTGGAATTTTTGAACGTGTACGGGCATCGATGCGAAGCCGTGCTGAAGCCTGCCTTCACATGAACGGCTCATATTTCGAACACTTGTTGAAATATCTTCATCCACTTGTGACGTTTTGATCCTCGGGAACACAGGTATTATAGCGTTCCTGTCGTAACATGTAATGTGTCATATTGGAACAACCATCGGTTTCCGGACCTATGTTCGTGAGCATTATTTGCTTATTTCATCCTCCTCGACACACCACTTTCGTTTGTACCTATAGTTACTGTACAAAGAAAGCATTATGATAAGTCTTCAGAACTGTCATACCTCAGGTAGACTTACATATTGTGAGCAGTTTGACATTAAACTGAACTTGTTACTGCAGAAGAACCTTGTTCAGAGGAAAGCACTGACTTTTGTAGGGTAGCAGCTGTAAGCTGAATTGCAAACACTGTTGCCAGAAAGTGCGATTCTGACATGAGTTAGACTAAGGTTAATTCTACTGCAGGTTAGACAGATAAATGTTAAATGTTTGTCACAAGGAAAATGTCTGCCTCCTGAGCGCTGGTATCGGTAATAACTGCAAAATGACCAATCACAGAGCTTTCCTGAATTTTAAATTACATAGAGTTGATAATTTAAAAAGCGAATTTGGTTTAATTTTACTTTTAAAGTAAGTTAAATGGCTTCTGTGATTTCCAAGATTATTAAAATTTAATCTTACTGAATTTCTGTACGTTTCTGGTCACTTTGCGATAGCTGCGAAACCAGCGGCAGACATATTCCCTTTGCCAAACTCTCCCACAAGAAAATACACTATTTCTAACCAGTAGTAGAATTAATCGTAGCCGGACTATGTAAACTTTTATCGACATTAGAGAAACTGTGCTTAAAAATTATTGCACATTCGATCAGAGCAGAGTAGGAATGCAGACTAGTTGTGGCCCGGGAAGGAGGCGGTAGCAGTAGATTTCGTAACCTCCCACGTGTGTCATATCCTCTATGGAGGAGCAAAAAAACCGAATAGTACTACCTTCCAGCTTCGCCCTCCTGTGCGCCATAGATTAATATATGCATGGATAAGACGCACTCGGGACTTATCGCAGGGCAGAGGGAAGTGAGACCTGAGCGTCGCCCCATCCGTGCTCCTATTAATTCATCGCCTCGCTCCGAGAAGGCGTGAAAGGAGTTTAGGAGAGGGGGGCGGCTGCACGATGCACTCAGACATTAATCTCGCAGCCCTCCACCCTTCGTCTTCGTAAATTGTTCCTCGGGGCGGTTTTCACCCCCCGGCGCGGCGCCGACCGTGTCGCTGTTCTGAATGGACCGCACGCTAGCGGCTGGTCGCGACACTTTGTCATACGCTCCGAGACACCCCTCCCTCCCCCCTCTCCTTGTTGGGGCAGGGCAGGAATCTGGGCCGGAAGTTGCGAAGGTGCTGGAGATATACGACGCAGGATGGGGAGCGGGAATAAGGTACTCTTCCAAAAGGAAAGATAATGGAGGAGAATGAAACAATCCGTGCCGGAGGCGGCTTTTAGTCTTTCATACAACCCCTTTCCCCCCTCCCCATTATTCTTCACAACTATGCACCATACTCAACGAAGTAGATAGGTAAGAGCACATAATTAAAATGGCATGTGCTTTTATGAGAAAACATACTTACGTAACTTAACAAAGTTCACTAATGACTCTACAAGTAATTAATTGAAACATTTCTTTGAACGGTTCATCGGTCATCTATCTGTTTAAAGAAAAACACAGCCACTTACGTACGTAGACAAAATTTCGAATGACTTAAACGACGCAGGAAAATTTTTGAACAATGGTACAAGTTATGAAGACTTGGTATATCTAAATATTGTTAACAACTCTTAAGAAAAATCATTCTTGTTTTGAAAGTCAACCGTTTCGCTACGTGGGGAAATTTTTTAGTCACCAAGTAAGAGTGTGTCAAATATTTTACTGAATTTCAAAACTGAAATGAATCGTTAGTGTAGTTGAGTACAGAATGTCTTCTAAGTTAAAGCAATTTCTTGAAAATTATGTCACCACTACAATAGGATTGGTCCATGTTTTGTTTCAAGGTGTGCGCGTCAGTCACGAACGTTTTAGCTGTGGAGAGATTCTATGTATCGGCAACTATTTGGCAATTTGGAAGTCTGTAAATTAATTATAACTATGGGTCACATTGCTAATTAACTCCATACCTAATCATTTAAGCGATCGTGTTACCTAACTAGGTGGGATACAGTCTTAAGGCTACCGCCTGGTGTAGGGCATGTTTGTGTGTGTGAGGTGAAAATCGATGAGGCGCTACGAGCGACGTCGGCCGGCACATGTATTGAGCTCACGTATTGGTCTCTTGAGTAAAAAACGTAACTCCGAACACGCTGCATGCAATTAGAACGCCAGCCAGGCGGCCGCCTTAAGTACGAATGCACAATTTTAACATGAATTCAGGGGCTGGCAGTTTTTAGTCATCAAGAGAAATGCAGACGAAATGACACTTCTGGTACGACGTAAGTGGTAAGAGAATCTTAGTTAAAATGTTACTGAATTAAAAAAATTTTGTTCTTGATATTTTCTCGAATATATATATGCATATACATATATATATATATATATATATATATATATATATATATATATATATAATTTTGTAACGAAAATGCTGTTAAGTAAGACACAATGGTTAAATATTCTCCATGTTTAGACGCCACTTGAGAACAGAACAGCCATCTTGAAATAAGCCACTCTCCAACAACGTAGCCTAACGAGCTGGACGGACTTCCGTAATAAACGTCTTGAAATTGGATTCTGTGTAGACTACTTTGTATTATTTTATTTATTTGTGCGTTTGTTTATTCATGTAAGGCTCAACTAGTAATCACTTTACAACAGTTATGTTTAAAACATTAGTCATTTATTGCCATAAATCAAGAAATAAAATACAGGCTTGCTGTAAAAGGATTGACTTAATTGTGTTCATTAAGAGTACACAATGTTTCATAGCACACAATAGCTACAAGATTTCAGCCACTTTTTTTTTTTTTTTTAACAAGGCTAGGATAGAAACGGCAGTCATCAAAATATTATTAGGTGATTATAGTATACCACAGACTAATTTCGATAGAATTGTACATTTCTTCATTTATGTATTTCTAGACTGTTTCTCCGAGACGGCGCGGCGTGACAAGATACAAAACGATGTTAATACTTTATTTATCTTGCAGAAAGCCCCGGAACTCTTAGTTAAGGCGACATTTGCATCAGGAGGAAAAACAAGATGGAGTTTGACAGATGGTGGAATTTTCTCGTTATAATTCTAAAATGAGGAATGTAATTCCAGCATCTGAACTTCAAATAGCTGAAGTCTTCTATTCTTTGGGCTGTAACAGAGGCAGAGTTTTAAACTAATCTAAATTCAAAACAATGCTTTAATATCTTTTATATTTAATATATACGTACGATAAGTCAAACACGAAAATATCAAGCAAAATATTCATTTGGAACTAACGAGTTCAATAATAAGCGACTTTGTTTTGAGAGTGAGTGATAGTCACCCCCATGAATTTTTGTATTTTGTGTCATGATTTTTCTTCTGGGCAAATTTATGCAACTTTAACCTAACAACGTAATAGATAATGACAGAATTTAAGACACAGTGTACTGGTGGGTGGAACTTCCCCAAACTTTACCAACCAACCCAGGAGGTCCAGGAAGGATAAACCACTAGGGTAAACCGATCAAGACAGCTCCTAGGCCAGCCAAGCAAAGAAAGGGGAAAACAGTACTAACGTGGACACAAGTTGTTGATCGGTACTCCTTATTATAGGTCAGAGAAAGGGCCGAGCCTCCTTTCCCCAACACTTCACATTAAAGATAATTAATTTAATATACCATAATACAAAAATTAATTTAATTTTAAATTTGGAGCATGAGAGCCTCTGTATATTAAACTTTATGAAATGAGTTAGGTCTAGTAAATAAAATTGTAATAATTCAAAAAAAATTTTTTTTAATACCTTGATCAGTAGATTTGATAACAATAAATTCTTTGCACAATGAGTATTTGGTGTATGTAAATTAACCAATACGGTACATTAACAAATCAAGAAAAGCACGTATGTCTTACTAATATCATAATTAAGTTAAACAAGGGGATCCCCAACACAAAAATTAATTAATTAACTTACATTTTAATATTACCTATTTTAACAAATTTTAAATTTTCGTTGTTCAATTAATTTTGCAGAGGTTGTGATCGAATAATAAATAAAGTCTCTAATAGAATAATTAGAGCTGTGTGCACATCAAGTAGTTAGGACGAGAGAAGGAAAATAAATATATTGGCTGGACTTTCCTGGCTGTCCTTCATGGGGACACTCTTGCCACCGCCGAAAGATGTTACATCTCCATCTCGCCCATGGCTACCGATGACGGTACAGCAAAAGGACGAGTAGAAATAAAATTACTTCTACATCGGAAGATGCAGACAAGCCAAATCCCTCAAATTTTGGATAGGCTTCCTTCTACATAGCAAAGAGTAGAAACCGCGTGGCGGGGACCGCTACATTAAACAAGCAAACAAAATATAATTTTTAAAGAACGTCATAAAAACAAAGTAACACTAGGGCGCAAAATATAATGAATTGAAAGAATAAACTCACCCTAGGCGGAAAACTTGTCGGATTACGACATTATAAATGGATAAAGAACACTAAGTGTATGGTTGATGTTCACGCCATGATGTGTAAAAGACAACAAGGTCGAGACAAAGGAATGCCTAGAGGTTATAGGCCGACATAGAGTCGTAGCTACTTGATGTTACCAAAATAGTATTTCGATAGTATCGAACAATATTTCCTTAACAAAATATTTTAAAACACACACGTGTTTTAATATTCAAAACATTGTATTTTAATTTAAATTTTACCAATAAAAAAATTTGTTTTAATTTACTTGAAAACAAAACATGATCAGATCATGATTAGAGTTGGTCAGAAGTATTACACAAGAACTGTTTCATAAGTATACCACACTGCCTTAACTGCACATAAATAATTACCTGAAATGTTCTTTATAAAATAATAAGCACTTTACTATTATTACAAGTTTATAGAAGATTAAAGAAATAACCAGTGCTGGGGTGGAGTAATTTTGCCAAAATAAAAATATATTATCTAGTTACCACTACGAATAGACGAACTAGACAAAACAAATAAAAACAAACAAACGAGCATGTGCCAACAAACGGCACAACAGTAAATCTTTATTTCCCGTTGCTCTTTTTACAGATCGAACTGCAGTTAAGAAAGTAATAAGAATTGTCTAACTGCGATTCGATCTGTAAGAACACAGTAACGACAAAAAGATGTTTACGGTGTCTCAATTTCTATCAGTACGTATTCTATTCCGTAGGTAGGTTACTAAAGCCTGAGAGGATGTGCAACATCTCAGCATAATTTTCACACTGCACTACTCATTTTATTTGATCATATAATGTAGCCTAAGGACGTAATATATTTCTTGGGTATTCTACGCCTCCAACCACTTATATAGTAAGAATATAATGTAGTCTAGAAGATAATATAGTAACTAACACCGGGGTATAATGTAAAACTGATGGTAACCTTGTTTAGACCCGTATAAAACAATACCAGATAACTAGTGCAATTCCGAGAAAATACTGATTATACGCCCACCTCATGACAACAGATACACACTATATACCATTAGTTCCACATTTACGCTGTTATTATCATAATGTGAAAAAAAACTTTCTTCACCACGAATAACCAGCTTACGTTGCCACAACCGACGATAAATCACAGGAAATACAACAGTGGCAGCCAAGCATATAAACAAGAGCAGAATTATCCTAACAGAACAGTAACACTGACAAACTGACCGGTTTTGTTGCATATATGCCAGTGTTAGCTAATGTTGTTGAATGGCAGTAAACCCACAGTCATATACGGATATTTTGCGATTCAACCACATTTGCTAGCAATGGAGCAAATTCCAAAAAACTCATTCAGTTTCCCCCATCGCAGAAAACTTTCTCAGATCATAACTTTAACTTATTCACGAGTGGCGCAGAATGGCGCAGTTTAGCGACACGGAATAGTGCCACAGGCCAACACCTGGGCGAGGTTTCCCTCTGGAGAGAACCTGCAATTCGACCCCGTGCCAACATACCCATTCCTTCATTGAACTTTTTTCATTACCATATGATTCTCACAGACAAAGAAACACGTATACCCATGCACAGCGATATAAACAACACACTATATGATAGGAACTACCAGAATGTCAGAAGCAACGTGAAAAGAGACTCACAATTTCACTGAAATCACCCTTACATTATACAAACTCTAAATACATATAAAATTCAATGCTGTAAAGCGCCGATAATAAAACACTTATCTTTTAAATCCCAAGTAAAACTCATCCATATATATATATATATATATATATATATATATATATATAAAATAAAGAATCCCCCTCGCCAGGCGAGTGCTGTAATTTATATCCCCCACCGGGCCGGTGTACGCTGTGTCCCTCCACAATCATCATATCCACTAGAAAGGTAGTCTTCCACCAACTGAATCATCTCTAAGAGGTAGATGGGTGAGTGAGTGAGCTATTTTGGTCAGCGCTTAACATCAAGGTCTTCAGCGCTGGTGAGGGGTGACAAGAGGCGGGTTATGGAGCGGTGCCGGAATTATGGGGTGGAGGAAACGGGATATCCCACAGAAAACCCATCGACCAGCAGCATCGTCTGGCAAGATTCCCACATGCGAAAATACGGGGACAGACCCCGCTGGGAATCAAACCCGGATCCCCTTGGTGGAAGGCGAATGGTCTGACCACTCGGCCACCGCGGCCCCCAGGTAGATGTGTGGAACCACAAAGGGAGGGAGGTTACCCACACATCCCGCGCCCAGAGAAGAACGCTGACAAAAAACGCCCAGAAGTGGCGCCCACCGTCACAAGTTCCACCTCATGCCGCTAGATTATTTTTGGCACCATTCAGGCCCCTGGCTAAGGTGACATGCGCCTCGGGCAAGTTAAGTGTAACCCTCTCACTCCACCCGGGCCCAAAAAAATGTATGTTTTATATGTTCTGTACTGGCCGTTAAGTTAATGTTGCAGGTTTGCTCTGTGTTTTGTCGAGAACTGTTGGTTTGTATACATTCACTATAGTACCATAGTAAGCAAAACACCAGTAGGTACGTGTAATTCAAAGAGGATATAAAAATTACCCTGAGATATTCATACAATAAAAAAAGTGCATGTACTTTTCCTAGCTCCTGCTTTAACAAACAGAAACTACGGTTATATTAGCATTATGCTTACAACAAAAAGTAATGCAAGATGTACTTGCATTAAATTGATGTTTTTATTTATAAAGTAAGAAAAAATGTCATATCTTTGCGAGTTTCCCCGTACGCTCGCCCCTTTCCTAGCTGTCTGTCGCTCTGGGCAACTGCCCAAACTGCCCAGTTATAACATGGGGCACTGGCAACATTATCTATCTCATTTGCACAGAGTTATCCGGTATTAGTCTACGTAGTATTAGTTTATATAGGCAGTTCGGAATAAAGTGAGCACTCTAAAAAGCCCTGCTAAAGATCTATTTCCAGCCAATTCGTATCTTTCCGCGTGTAGCAGCTTACGACGGGAAAAGTCTAACCTCCTGGGACACGTCACTTTATGTTTGCGCATGTAAGATACATTGTTCAGTCGACAGGTACATATATAGTTTGATAAAAAAAAAGAAGTTTATTAATTATATAAAATACAATTATATCGCTGTCGGTTGATTTTGTTTCAGTATTGTATTTAAATATGAATAAACACCGAACTATGTTGTGTTATTTCGTTGCCAACCATACAAGCAGTAAGGTGACTATCGGTATGTTGAATTGTATGTAGTAACAGCTAGTGATATTTTTCAAAGGTTAAATATTTAGTGTTCACTTTATTCCGAACGGCCTATACAGTGGTGAATGAATTTTCGAGGCCACCGAGGTTGCCGGACGATAGTTCTCCCGTTTTCTACGTTTTTTTTACTGTTATAATTGTACCAGACATTTTTACTTATTTTAGACTTAAATTGTGACTAAATACTCCTCTCTGAAAATTTTTGTATCTCTTATAGTTCTTGCGTAACGAGTCGTAAACGTCAAAATTTGCACTTCACGGTTTTATGCACGCCACTAAAACCAACTGACATACCAAACCGAAAAAATTCACAGTATGTGACAGTGATGTAGACTATGATTTGACAAATATAAAACAAAAAAATATAATGTTTTTGAATTTAATAAAAAATGCTGAAAATTTAAATATTTCAACTATTTTTTAAAAATACAAATCTGTTTTTTTTTTGTTTTTATATGTGTTACGCGAAAACTATGAGAGATACGACAATTTTCGAAGAGGAAGATTTAGTCAAAATTTATGTCTAAAATAAAAAAAAAAAAAACCATATCAGGTACAAATATAAAAATAATAAAAGATGTTGAAAACTGAGGTGAAACGCCCCCTTAAGAGGAGTCTTTGCTGGTGTCGAATTGCCTCATTTGACGCGTGGGAACAGCGTAGCGATAAGAGCCAGTGTCCCGCGCTTGACGATAAGTATATCGCCTCTATTCGCAGCGCCAAATGGCGTGGAAGGTTTCCCTTGTAGTCTTTTTACTACGGGACTTTAAGCGGTGACCACAACATTTTATTTTTTAATAGTATGAAGTTAAGACCAACGTATGCTTCTCACTTTGCACTTTACGAATTTAGGTATTAATTTCGGAGGTACATCAGTCTGAAAAACCCTGTTTTTAACCATTTTGAGAGGCCCGAAAATCATGTATCTAACAGGCGTGCTGAATTTTTTGAAAACATAGAAGCATAGATTCCAGTATTCGTTCCTTTCGTAGATAAACATAGTATGAATAAGTTGAGCGGTTTTGCGTAAAAAAAGAATACGCGTGACACTCTGCAACGCCGTATATGCGCCAGTCGAGGACTCCTCTTAATATTTGTAGTTGTGCCTCACGCCCGTCCAGTGAATAACACACGTGATTTGCAGCGACACGTCACCATTGAGAGGGAAGATACATGCGTGATGCTGGCCGACTGCACACAACAGCCGGCCCGGTATAATTACCAACTTCCCACCAGAACTGTGCAACAAGCCAGCCTCGAAACTAAATTACCGAACCCGAGTCACGTACCGATGCGCACTGCGTCGCAAAAATTATTCCCGGAACCGAAATGCGATCACATCACGGAATGCTCGCATGTTGAATGTTCGCAGTCCAACGGAATTCAACACTCAATAATTTAAAACCACACAAAAAATACACACGAACTTTCATTTCATTTTAATGTAACCAAAACCGAGAACGTTTGGTTACACGTCCAAGTACCTAACATAGACACTTGAGGTTGTGAATTGTATTTATGTTGATTGTCCCATTAGTGGTTTCATAATGAGATCTGTCGCACATAAAAGAAATACTTCCCATATTATCGCTTAAATATTAAGGCAGCTGTCTAGTGAAGGAAATGTGTGTGTGAAAAGAAAATTGACGAAGTGCTGTGACCGACGCTGGACAGCACATGCATTGCGATATTGCCCTAAGTCGTAAATGCGCGCACCATGTTCTCACCTTACTGATTACTCTCTGAGATTTTAAGCAGTGATCCAAAATCCGTTTATTGAACCCGTCACACTAGCAAAGTCCTTTTCAATTGTATAAAACGATTTCGAACAAGATTGGTTCACTATATATATATAATATATATATATATATATATTTATTTATTTATTTATTTACAGAAAAAACCGCCTGAATGTTGATTTTAGCCAAGTCTGAGGGCTTGATGTGTTAAGAGTAATTTTCACAAGAAGTCCGAAATGTATTTTCTTTTCTAAGATAAGTATTTTGTGCGCACGTTTGCTCGTCTCTGAGTACAATGTAACTCCGAACATCGTACGCGCACTTACACATACAGGCGGCCGCGTTAAGTCAAACGACTGATTTAATAAATTATTTATGAGCGTGTTCCTACGTTTTAGTTTTTTTTCGCTTGATTACAAAAATTTCCCTCGTGAAAAAAAAATTAATTAATAGTAAAACTACAAGGATAACTTTGTGACTGCAAATGTAACATTTCTTCGTAAATTTAAAAAAAAAATTTAACTAAAACAAAAGGCCCATTTACTATACTGACATCAATAGAAAATATAAATGTAAATATTAGTACTTGAGAAAAAATTGTAAATAAACATCTGAACTACCATAAATAAAACAAATGTTAGACGACACTATAATCAAATATTGGACGGCACTAGAAGTAAATATTGGATGACACTATATGCAAATATTGGACGACGTTATAAGGAAATATTGGAGAACACTTTAAGAAAATATTTACGACACTAGAAACAAATATTAGATGACACTAGAACAAAATATTGGAGGACACTTGACGCAATTATTGGAGGATATTAGGAGCAAATATTTCCGTCACTAGAAACAAATATTAGATGACACTGGAAGCAAACATTGGAGTGCATTAGAAGAAAATATTGGAGGGCAATTGTAACAAATATTGGAGGATGTTAGAAGCAAATATTGGAGGATATTAGAAGCAAATGTTGGAAGGCCCCAGTAGCAAATGTTGGAGAACACTATAAACAAATATTGAACGGCACTAGAAGCAATTATTGAAGGCCACTAGAAGCAAATATTTGACGGAACTAGAAAATAAATTATAGGACACTAGATGAAAATATTGCAGGACATTAGAAGCTAATATTGTAGGACACTTCAGTCAAATATTGGAGGTCTCTGGAAGTAAATATTGGAGGATTCTAAAAGCAAATATTGGAAGGCACTAGAACCAAATATTGGAGGACACTAGAAGCAAATGGGGAATTACAATGCGGAAGCCACTAGAGAAGGATTCTCTGAGATTGGCTAATAAATCAGCCAAAATGTAGACACCTTGGTCAATGATAAGTGGTCTTTCTTGTGATTGGCCAAGAAAATTACACTTTGCAATCTCTAAATAGAGCCCTTCTGTCACAAGCTACGTAAGTGTTTTTGCTACGCTAAAGATACTTAGTGAAGAACGAGGCAATAGAGCAGTGGTGTATTTAATGACAGTACCAAGTGAAACACATGGTTTTAACATTGCCACTATTTGAAATAACTGCCTTTATAAGTACTGTTCTAGGAACTGGCGTATCTACCCGTGCTGTTGAGTTAGTTACTAAACGGTTATGGTTGAGACCCCAGGAGTATGGTAGCTACAAGACTGTTGCCTTACCACCCCTATGCTACTTCTTTATGTCAACCTTTCGACCCAAACTATTCATTTTGGTAAAAGAGTATAATGTAAAATAAATGTTTGTAATTGTTACTATTCAAAAAATGCCAGTTTGTCCAAAGAGAGACAGCGGGGTAGAAGAATATGTTTCATTAAAGTCTTCGTTTCTGTAGGCCAAAATAAAGCCACACAAAACGTCAAATATAAAAAAATACCAATTTAAAAATAATGTATTTATTATTTTATACCAAAATGACTTCCATGTATCACTCAGAGCATAAAGTAACGCTTTTCTGGTTTCATCCGTAAACAAGGATTGATAAATTCCATCAAAGACATCGCAACATCAGCTTTTAAACAGTAGTATAATATTCAGGCGTTTAATACTCATACTAAATTTTTACGCTCAGATGCCATGCTAAAGATGGATGACTATTACAATATTTATGACAAACAACCTCAAAGGACAATCTTAAATATTTACTTCACTGGAATATGAGTAAAAAAAATTACTTCAACACATAAAAATTCAGGCTAACTTATAGGCTCCTGCGTCATTATTTAATGTCAAATGTATTTAAAATAGATACGTATCAAATTCGTGGTTGTCTGGGAAACACACCGAATATATTATTTCAATGTTTAGCCGTGATACTGAAAGCATTATAAGACATCAACTTAATGGGTAACTGTAGCTTACCAACATTATCTCTAAGCGGCCATATACACCAGAAATGTCACGCAGCTTTGCGTCATTTTCCTTTGACGATAAAAGTTACATAATTAGCTAATTTTCTGTGTTCAATAAAGCCCACGGCTGTAAGTGTCGCACTTAGCCTTCGGGTGCTTCTGAGGCAAATAACTTCAGGATTGAAGCACCTTTGGGCTTTATTATCTACCTTCTTTGTTTCTCTTGCTGGGCTCGATTAAGAACCTTTAAGAATGTTCAAGTGCGATAAAATTATAATTTCATATTTTCATGGAATAGTGTTAGTTTTATACACGATACTTGTGAGAACAGTTTCCTCTTACAAAACAATTTTATCTCGCGTAGTTGTCTCATAATGGTGCATCAAAGTGAACATTTTCTTGTTACGCTGCCATGCAAATAGCAAAAACTAATTGATCTACTTAAATGAAATAATTAACTGTGAAATGACATCCCATGAGCTCTGAAATAAAACATTTTGAAACACAGAACGTAATATTTCGAATTTTTTTTAAAAAAGATCACAAAAGTACAGGAAAAAATTGCAAATTCAACATTTTATAAAATATAAAAATAGTTCATAGGATATTTTCTAAATGCTTTATTACGTAGCCCATGGCGTGTTATTTCACTGTGAATTACTTCACTTGTGTAAGTCAATTGCTTTTCATTATTTGCATGGCAGCGGAACATGTAAATTTTGACTTTGACGCACCGTTATGAGAAAACTATGAGAGCTAAATTTATTTTGTAACAGGAAACTGTACTCAAAACTATCGTCTATAAAACTAACACTATATCATAGAAATGTAAAATTATGATTTCATCGCACTTGAACATCCTTACGTTGAGTCCTCAAACTGCGCCTGGACGGCGTTGCAGCGTGTGACGCGTATTCTTTTTACGCTAAACCACTTTACTTATTTACATTATGTTCATATACGAAAATAACACACACTTGTAACTATTTTTCTAGGTTTTAAAAATTCTGCACGCTCGTTATAAACGTGATTTTCGGGCCTCTCAAGATGACTAAAAACGGTTTTTTTTTTTTTTTTTTTTTACGCTGCCGTAACTCGGAGAATATTACCTGAATTCGTAAAGTGCAAAGCGAGACGCATGCGTTGGTCTTTACTTCGTACTATTCAAAAATGTCGTCGTTGTCACCACTTTAAGTCCCGTAGGGAAAAAAAAAACTACAAGGAAAACCTTACGCGCCAGTTTGGCTCGCTGCGAATAGAGGCGATATGCATTTCTTATTGCTACGCGTTAAAGGTGGAAATTTGACACCGGCGAAGACTCGTCTTCACGGAGCTTCGATATTTCACACAGTTATGGTGGCAGCATGAGTGAACGTATTTTGCGCGTCCGAGGACTGGACATGCACATAACACATTATCCTAGTCTCTAGGCACAAGTCTCTAAATTGGCGTGCAGTCTTCTATACAGTAGATAGTCTCTATGAAGTATGTATAAGTGACACTATCATTTGATAACGTATTTAATAAAGACAAATCTTTAAGGTTGTTGAAGTGAGGACTTTATAATTACATTTTACTACAAAACAACTTTAGTTTTATGAACGTTACAAGTTACTAAATTATTCTCTTATGGGACATTTTTAGCATACAAACTACAAGCTTACACATAATGGCATGTCAGAACTCAAAATTTTCATGTTACGTGAGCATACATAAACTAACGGACTGACTGAAATGAAATAATTTACACTGAAATAAGTTACCACGGACTACGTGATAAAAGTTTAAAAAACAGAAATATTTTTTTTTGTACTTCTAAAAAAATTTAAAAAAAGTAAAGCATGTCATATATAGAACATAACTCATAACTTATTTGGTACACAAAAAACTAAAATAACTTTATGCTGTGAAAATATTTTTTTTCAGCAAATATATACATTTACCCTGCTTACAACTATACCAAATTTATAGCTATACGTACCGTCTATCCGCAGTGGCTATCGGTAGTAACAAGTGCATATCCCTTTCTACGACACGACGAGCAGTCATTGCGAGGTGTCGAGATGCGTGACAAGAGCTGACAGTTGCGTGACCTTATATTTCAATGCCCGTGGGCGACTGCAGAAAACTCCGAGCGCAGCCTATTGTAGTTTGACTGGACACACTCTGCTCTGTTGTCTGTCTGTAGTATTAAAAGGAAATATATTTGTTCGCATGAAACGAATCAAAATAATCTTGTTTTTGTGACGATTTTAATGCGCAGTTAAATGGCTTTAATGAACATGTCCAAACCTTCCCGAAGATCAGGAATCAAGAATTTCATACGAAAAAAGGACCCCAAAAATCACATATTTTCTCAATTTTGGACCGCGATAAACTAACCTTTAAATCATACTGAAACATTTGAAATTGGTATACAATTGCGTAATGTTCTTTGACTGTTATTCGTAAGCAGACATCACGCAAGCATTATGAGAAGTTTTCGAATAAATTCCTAACGGACGAGGTTATGCACGTCACCTTGCTGCCTGAGCAGGTTGTCATCTTAATATATATAATTATTCACGTTTGAAGTCTTATCCCACAAGAAATCGTCTTCGAGAAATGTTTCCTACATAATCGTGACATTTGTACAGTGTTGCCAGCGTTAGAGGTGTAAAAATCCCATGCTCTATAAGCAAAAGTCCCATTTCAGCACAAAAACTCCCATAGCTAAAGAAAAAAAAAGTAATATTATCTCGAGACAGCGTCATTCTTTAAACTGACCGTTAATTTGTACAATATAGTGCATGGGTTATTTATTTGTAAGTTTTCAGCTCATTGTACTCCCAGCCTTCATAACGAATCCGTATGATAAAAACACAACCAATTAGTTAAAAAAATCTAAATAACTTACAAAACTAGATACACATACACACACACTTAAACATACCGCGAATACACAAAAGTGCTAAAAACACTTAGCAGACATTGTGAAGCTCATATTAGCCTATCAAATAAGGTTGTGAATAAATGTCCCATAACATTAATATTTACAATAAAAAATCTCTTTGTCCCATATTTAATAAGAATGGGATGGCAACACTGCACTGGTTATGAATTCCACGAAGCCCTCGTACACGCCTGGAGATTGGCCCCGCGCGAGTGGGGTTGCGGTGTCAAGACAGTCCAGGGGTGGACAAAGACGACCTCCAGTCGCGACAACTTGCCAGGGGTGTGAGGAGTGGTGGCAGGGCTGCGACTTACTGGAACTACCCGGGTGTCTTCTATCTCAACGACACGTGCGAGACCAGCGAATTAGAGTTTTATTACTTCGGTCACAACCTCACCCCACCCCCCCTAAACCCTCAACCCCGGACTGCAAACTTGCGCAAATATATATCCCTGAGAATCGCAGCTTCCTTCGCCCTCATACCCCCTCCTGTAGCCCATAGTCTTTCCAGTGACTTCGCCCTCGTACCGAGGACTCCGCCCGCCTGTCGCAGCTGCGGCGGGAAATACAGTCGACCTCTCGGGAAATAAATTTCCCGTCGACCCAGCGTGTCACGTGGCTTCCTGAGGCCACATGAAAGCGGCGCAATATTTGTTTCATTTGTACTTCTTCCGCCGCCTGAAGGATGCTACCCCTATCTACAAGTCCAGGTGAGAGCAAGGGTAGGTATATGTTATATTATTATAGCTGTCCCGGAATGCGTAGCAATGACGATTACAATTTTTGGACACTCCGTTCTATCTCTCTGCCCCATTTTGCACCACCAACCCGGAGTTGTTATAGCAGAAACCTTCGCGAACGTACGCACAACTGACCACAGTTTCATCCCGATCGGACGAATGGTACACACAGAAGACGAACGAACAAACATACATATTTATATATTACCTATATTTTTATGCTGATAGGTGGATAGGTGGAACGGTTTAGAAGTTCATTTACGCGTGTATGCATATATATGTGTGTATTAATATATATACATATATATACATATATACATATATATACACACATATATATACACACACACACACAGAGACACACAGCTCAGTTACTTTCACGATAACAGTTCCGGAAGGAAACGATTGTCTGCTTTGGAATGAGGAAAATATTGCTGCAATAGTAAAAATGTGGAAACTAATGTTTGATTTTTGACTTAGTGTTGTAGAATGTTTAAAGTCGTGAAAACGCTTTATATTTTTTCGATGTTTTTACGGTATTGAAAGAACAGCTTCAAAGTTCACAAATCATTGTAACCACATAGAGATATACAGAAAAGTGAGTGGAGGTATGTGTCGCTGACCTCAAACAAGACTGCCGTGTTTCAAAGAACTTCAACCCATGAACTCTTAAGACCACGTCGTTAAAAGTCCGTAAAAACTTCTCACATCACAATTTAAAGAAATATAATTTTTATATGCACAAATTAAAATATATTAAGGTATGTAACGTACTTTTATTCAAGTAGTTTTTAATATTTGTAGAAATAGTGTATTTGACACGTTTAGGTACAAATAACAGCTAGTAGTTTATGTTCATGACTTGTTGCACCACATTAACAATTGAGGCACTGTTTCAACAATCACAGCACAGGCTTAAATTCGATACACACTGTAAAAATGCCACGTTGATAGATGTGACATATTGTAAAACATTTGTAACAAAGTAAAGTGCAACATTATTAGATGTGGCATGTTGTGTAACATTTTTAAGAAAGCAAAACTACAACATCTCAACATGTGGCAGCTTTTGACAGTGGGACTTCAGTAATAGTACAAAAAAACTGTGTGATATGTAACTAACACTTTATGAGACAGTGGTCTGCTTAGTTTTCAAAATAAAACAAAATAAAATACAAATGCAAAAACTACACATTTCTACTTACAATGGAAATATTAAGATCTAATGTTGAGGCCATTCTCTATCCCTTATCTTGCCAAAACACTGGGGTTGACTTAAAGTGCCACCTTAGCCGCCTGGAAGTATTTACTGACAATATCAATGCTCTACACGTACAGACAAAAGTGTACCCACTTCACATGCTTAGAACATTCTACATTTCTAGTTTACGGGCGTGGAGTAACTCAACACTACGCAACCAGTAGTTAGCAGAAAATTGCATTCACGACTTGGACTCAAATTTTTAAAAAAATTTACGCTTATATATTTATTAGAAAACTACAGAATTGTTAAAGGTATGAGTTACCGGAAAAAGAATTTGCAAATAAAGATGTCAATAACGTTCGTAATTAGTGGATATTTTTACTGGAACTTCTTAAAATAAATAGTGCCTAGGGGGGTAGCATTTTACTGTGTGTTAATGACATTGAGTTATAACATTGAAAGCTGGAGTTGTTTCTATAATTTTTCATCAATATTGTATCTTTTTTATAAACATATACAGACTGCATATCTTTCACCGAACATAATTGTAATCGATTGAAGTTTTGAAAAATCTGATGGTTATGTGTTCATTAGAAAACAATAATATTATTTATATTTAAAGCATATTAGCAACTGTACTTGGGTACTACATACGCGCTGTGTCGGAAAATGTGCATTGCTCATGTGCGTGAACATACTGCTTTGAAACATAGTATGGTTCATTTTTTATTTTCAAATTAAGTACGTAATTCTAACTGAAACGAATGTAGTTGCGGTACACACTGATGGAGTGCTGTTTGTACTGAATTAGGTACGGAATTCTATACTAACTTATGGATAGTCAGTAATGGGCGTGAACCAGAATGTATGCGAACTCGGAAACGACACAGACGTGGCTCGAACTGGGACGCGGCAGCTGTGTGCGCACATAACTCGGAGCAATCCTAGTTGCAATTTCCGAGTCTTTCCGCCAGAATGCGCTGCTCTGCGAAGTGGGCAAAACGTGTTTCCTCCCCTCTCCCCCCAGATGACCATGAAAGAACCCTCCTGCCCACACGGGCTCCACGCACAAGCGCAGGGCGGTGTTGCCATGTTTCGCCCAGTAAACACGTGCCGAAAACAACGACGCCAGTTCTCGCGCTGGAAGACTGCGCCGCGGGTGTTACGTCACGCTTCGCCTCGTGTGACACGGACACCTGTCATCAGATCAGGTACTCCGGGGTTGTCAGCGTGGCATCCGGCCGAGGATTATGGCAAGTCCTGACAGCGCCAACCGCAGTACACAATCGCAGCAGATGCGTTGCTGCCTGCCTTCCATACAAAGTTTTCACACCATCGTTTATTCAGTGATCCCGATTGTCGACCAGCGAGTGAGATGTCAGTTGATGTGTTGATTTATTTATCTGCTTCTGGTCTTTGAGTGACATTCACCTGAACATCCTGACGAGACCAACGATTTAGACATATTAAATTTATTTCGGTGTTACTATGGCACTTCCCAGATAGCAAAATCAGATTTAATTCAAGTTTGAATCAATCTTGTTATGACAAGTCTGTAGGCTTGCAGCAAGCTGGTCATGTCAAGCCACAAGCTTCAATCAAGCTAACAAGTCTCCACACGACAAGCCTGCAGCAAGCTTGCCTTGTACAAGGCAGGATACAACTTTAAAAAATAGCTTTGACTCAAGCTTGAATTAAACTCACCAAATAGGGCTTGTAATGACAAGCCAAAATCAAGTCAATTACAGGCTTGCCGCAAGGTTACGTTCTATCCGGGTTTTAACATCACTAGAGCAAGAGATTTTTGGGGAAAAAATTAATGCAACTTGTTTCATTGTCTTATATTCACATTTGCAGCTCTGTTATTTAGGTATTGGAAGCATGTGCGTTGAGCAGAAGTGTCGCTCATTCGGCTGTGCCAATGAGAATAAGGCCATCGCAACACCACGGGTCTGCGATTTGCCTGCTTAACCTCAAGACACTAAGTGTAAGAGCATCAATGACTGACTACAGAGCAGAATTGAAGCTGTGTAATTAACGGTGGAATCACATAGGCGCGGCAGAGGCGACATGAACTCGACTACATGAAACACAAAATACGTCCGCCAATTAGTGTCGAGGTTTCTGTGACGTCAACTCGACAGAAATAGCGGACGCGATGCGAATTACAAATAGAGATTATGTCGATTTTAATTAAGTCGGAATTTGTTTCTGAGCCCTTATGTTTGTGAAACTTGTGAGTTGGTAGTAAATTGCATTTATTTATTTTAAGAGAGAATTTATTTGGTTAATGTAAACAAATCAAAACTGTTTTAAGCAAACATGTAGGGTTCCTTTATCCTCACATTTCCGTATGCCAGTTTGTATTTAAAATATATCACAAATCATTGAAAAAATAATAATAAAAAAGTGAAATATACAAATCTGTGATTTTACCAGAGGTTAGTAAGTAGCGGCAATATGCTATTTAAACGTATTTTTTTCTAGAATATGTCGCATGGCTGCTTAACTAGTGTTTGCAATTACGAGAAATTTTAGAGCTTTTGTCGTGGTTATGTGATTCCACCACAATCCTTTGGAACATGTTGGTGTAAAATTCTTGTCACGAAAATTCACTTGCCCTAGATATCGCTTTTGCACAATAACAGTTTTCTGCATAATAATTGATATACGTAATTGTATCAATACATTGCATTTTGTGTAACCGTAAACCAACAAGCGTGACGTGGGTATACGTCATTCGGGATAAAGTGAGCACAAAAATATTAACCTTTGCAAAATATCACTAGTCATTACTGCATGTAATTAAACATTAATTGTAGTTGCCTTACTGTGTTCAGAGAGGTAAGGCATGTCCTGTCGTAAAACGCGGAAAGTCACAAATTGGTTTAAAATAGAACTTTAGCAGGGCTTTTCTTGAATGTTCACTTTATTGCGAACCATCTGTACTAGGGTTGACATTCTCGTTCCCCACATATTACTCGCCTCTATATACAAGGCGTACGATTCAGTGTTATTTACCCCTCGACGAATCCTCCAATATTCTGCAAATAATCTGTGTTTCTTAATAATTATTTTTATTATGATGCATAGCTTCCAAGGGAACAGTTGACATATTGCAAGGTATTAATTAATTTTTTGTGGTAATAGTTTGTTTATCTGGCCGAATAGAAGAAAAAGAACCCATCGACTTGGAGAAATTTTTAACCGAGGATCCAATACAAAACCTTCTATATAGGCTGTCAAGAAACAAACGCCTTGTAGGTTCAGCACGCTTTTCCCGAGCTAAATTGGAGACAACAATGTAAATGACGAAATGTTGTACGATATTTTGTGCATAATGTGGCAAGAATGCACTGTAGTTATTCCCCTCTTGTGCTCAACATATCGCATCCCCAATATGATACCAACATAATTAAAAAATCAAAATTTTTTTGTTATGTACATGGTAAAATATAGGATAGTTTTCTGTGGGTAATACAGCACTAACATAACCAATAAAAGCATTCCAAACATAAAAAAACTTAATTTTAAAACATTTTTCAAGAAACAGTAATTATTAGTGCTAAGAATAACATTTCTTGCATCTATGTTGCATGAGGAAAAACAACAAATGTTATATGTCAGTGTAACAACAATATATTTTGTGTTATGTTGATATTACACTGCCGTCATATAAATATTTGAAAGTATGTTCGTGTGTATCTATGTAAGTACAAATGCATTTATTTCAAAATGACGTATATTGAGATACACTGGTATTGCACTAGGGGTGCGATATATGTTGCTTATTTTATTACTTCTGTTCTGACCTGCATGTCATGGGTCCAGGGCAAAATACTGACCAGTCCAAATATAATTCTACTTATACTAGACGTAACGCACGTGAAATGAAACCTGAATGTGGAGCAGAAGAGAGAACGTTCTCTTTACAGTGTTGCCACACTGCGCACGTATACTTTTATCGTAGAACATTTTGCCACTAACATTTTCGTCTCCAATTTAGCTGAGGAATAGCATGCTGTCTTCCTGGACAACCTGTACTCGTCCGTTTGATTCTATCCAGAGTTTCATCGGCGCCAAACAGCGAGAACACGTAATCAGCGCTCGAGGAAATGTCGCCTCGTCAGCTCCAAACATTCAACGATGTCTCCGCCCTAACTCCATCTCTCAGCAGTGATTCCCAGCCTCGGCGAGATCAGCTCTTCCATTCGCTTGGGATGAGCGTGAATCGTCGTCGCTACACTGCGCCATTAACATACACCACTTCCATTCCTCCTGTCTGCATGAGACTGTTCCTCTGCGCGTCTTTCTCTTCTAGGGTATTCATCCTTCACCGCTTGTTCCCTTCGTCTTCTTCAGTCCATCTTCTTCCTCATCTCACTCCTCTCCGCTTCGCCCGGCAACCAAGTGTATCTTCTTGGTCCGCTCCTTTCTTGTTTTAATTAAAAATCAACTATTTCCTTGTTACCGTCGTGGCAGTGGTGCTGGGGGGGGGGAAGGGGGGCAGACGCCCGGTAGACAGTGTTCACTCGCGTCTGTGTCTCTCCTCAGAAAAGAAGGAATCTCTTCACCGTATATAAAAAAGGTCCTGGCGTATCTCTTGGCCTCATTATGCCCAGAACAATCCAAGACGAGCTCTTTATTGAAACAGAGCACCGTAATCGGACGGGCGAGCTCAAATTTACTTTCCACTGTTTTCGCAAACAAAATTTTTTATTCCCTCCTAATGAATGTTGGACGTTAAAGGACGTAAAGGAACTGTTTACTACACGAAGGGAAAAAAAGTTTGAATATTCTCTTCCTCATTTTCACTTGGCTCATTTTTTTTTTCAAGCGATTGCTTATCCGTTGTGAACAATATTCATGTCATGTGAATAGAACCTTTTATAACGTAAATTTATGTTACATAAATCATGCAGTGTATTATTTACTAGATTTTAACTACCCTGTTTTGCCCGAGAGACATTTTAAAATCTCAATATCGCGAACAATTCCTAATTTCATCAAGAAATAAAATACTAGAACTGTTCTGATTCTATGATATATTAAACATTACGAAATGAAAAGCGGTAAGGTACCGGATCCGATTTCGTACAGCGTAAAATTTAAGGTTATTTTCTGCCAAATTCGGCCTATATATGTCGAGAGACATACAATGTTGTATAGAGTAGGATAGTAAGACTGTGAATTAAAATAATCATAGTTTTCTTCGCAGTGTAAGAAACACTATATCACACACTAACGCACACCCACTAATTAATATAATTGAATCAGTCATTTCAGAAGCGTCGCATGTCACATATTTCACATGTTGTTATGCACGTTTACTTTTCAAAGCGCGAAGCTCAACCTTTCAACACATAAGTAATACGTACACCCTTTTTTTTTTTAATTACATTATTTTATTTAGAAGGTTTATCGAAATATATATTCTCAGTTTTACATGGCTTTCTTGAAAGTGACTAGCGGTGTTTCCCAAATGACTGATTTAATTAACTTAAAATAAATCAACGTAAAATTGGTCATCTTAAATTCCTTTATAAATAAACTGATATAAATTAAAGTTGAAAGTACTTTTCCCGATAAGTTCACCATTCACAGCTAAAAATTGCAAATTCTTTCGTGACAATTTTGTTTGAATTGACCTTGACAATTAAAACCTTTCAAGTTTTAACCATTGGCTTTTTATAACAGTGTCTTCGATGAAACTCTTCGATTGCTTACGTACACACATACATTGTAATATTTTTTCAGTGCCACAATAGTTATGTTAACATGAATTAAAAAATGAAGTATAATAAATTTATGATTTGAAGTGTGCTGTTACGTAAGGTAAACATATAAATCTCCTGTACTGTTATGCAAGGTAAATACATAAATCATCGTATACACTAAACAGGTAAACTGAAGTGAAGGAAACTGATTTTGTTCAGAGCTGGTGAGGGGTGATGTTAGGTGAGCTTAGAGAAGAGCCGGAATAAAGTAATAGGATACACGGGAGATCCCTGAGAAAACCCACTGACCAATTACATTGTCTGACATGACTCCTACCTACGGAAGTACGGGTCGACCCTCAGCTAGGATTGCCTTGGTATAAGGCGAGCCCTCTAACAACTGCGCCAACCAATACCCTACTAAAAATAAAATAAAAACTGGCTTGATATCGAGGTACTTATATTCTTCAGTAGTTACACAGGAAGTAGACGCGAGGTGGTGTTTTAAACAAATGGGTAAGGTAACGTACACGTCAGGAATTTCAAGTGAGTTCAGTTTTTGGAGGATAAATACTGCAAACATCTAACAAACATCGTGATTGGTCGTAACCCTGTCGTTCGCTCGACACAACGGCGTCCGGAACAACTGCGAACAGAAATAATCCCATTGTTCGCTGGACTAGGACCTTCTCGCTGTGACTCGACACAGCGCTATGTGAAACTCTCTCGCGAGCGGCATGTTTATGTCGGGTCACTGTCCCCCCTCCCCTTGCCCTAGATCCTGCACGCCTCTGGCGGGAAAATGAAACGAAGCGTTCATATTTGTTGTTCCTGGAAGAATTAATCTCGCCGTGTTGTTCCGGCCGTCCAGGCACCGCGCTCTGATCAATTAAGAGGACGGCTCGCACATTCATATTCTCGCCAAAATCAATGCGAAAGGTTTTGCTAGTATTTTGCTGGCGTGATCAGTTTCTGTCAACGTGAGAATATTTTTAAAGGAAACACAGCGAAAAATGTTATTTATACTTCCACCGTATACCGTACTGTGAATTCTGTCAGCAAATACATTTTAAAAACTAAAATTTCAATTTTTTCTCGATTAAAAAAATAAAAACGCCAAGTAAGGTCCATGCCGTATTTAATTTAAGCGACACTTTCACGGATATAATATCATAAATAAAATACAATAATCGATTAAATAATAACAACATATTATTTGTTAGAAGTTCGAAATAATTTGTCTTTTATAGTTTACTATAGATATTTAACTGATGTTACTAGAGCTCATTATTTCAGTGTAAATTGTGAAAATATTCAAAACTTTTCAATACCATATTTTAACTTTAAGATTACATCACTCACATGTTTACACTCAGTCAAAGTTATTGTAAACATAACTTGTGGATAGCCCACATAACAAATTCTATATTCATGGTGGGTTTCTCTTGCTGCAAAGAACTATTTTGTCATTCAAATTTTCTAGGAGAGAAACTTGTCCTAGAAGGAAACACGAAAGGAAGTTTAATTTTACCTTCAGAGAGTTTTGATACAAAACTGAATTTTTATTACTTTATATAATTCGATTCACCATGTTAACATATCCCCTACGAATTATCATCATCTACATGTCTGTTCTTATAAATGTTGCATAAAGAAACATCTGAAATTCACTCAGATCGTGTGGTTTAATTTATTTTCTGTTACCAGAAATGTTGCTGTAAAATGTGAGGACGGCCTAGTGAAATACAATCTCCATTCTAAATTCTTAACTACTGCAAGATACACTCTCTCATGGGGTAATGCATGCATTTATCATTTTAAAATGTCAATTTCGTTTGTATGACGAAGTTATTAGCGGGAATTTTCGTATAGGAAGTAATAGTTCTGCACACTCACACATTTTGATTAATCAATGGCGGTTATAAATACTCACGAATACACACATTATACAAGACATGCCTCTTCTTGACATCTTATTGGACAACACATGGCATGTCGCTTGACCAGGCTTCATATTGTTCACTATTAAAATTAACGTTTGAAACTGTCACCAATAAATTGCGAAAATTAAGTTTGTCAGGATGCAGTAGGAAAGCTTTCCTGAATGTCGATTGCAAGTATAGTAATGCCTCTCGAAGGCAGGTTCCTTAATTGTGCTACAAATGCAGTACAGATTGTTACGATTACACTCTTTTTTTTGACAAAATTACTTGCCGTTCACTGCATTTTTATGCCTGCAAATAGAACAAATGTCATATCCATAAACTAAAAAACAAAAAAAATACTGCAAGATTATTTGGAACAAGATTTTCTGTTCTATGAAAATAGTTAAACACAGATTTCTTCCGATAGCCATATCTATTGAAATAACAACAGGATTAAATGAAACAAGGACATAGAAACATGCGCATATCATTAAAAAAAATCACATCGGCTAAACAGGACACAGGGTGCTGTAACACACACACATGCACTCACACACACATATAATACAATATATACATATAAAATTAAATATTACATCACCTCGTTTCCAAGATCGGTTGAAGACTGACGCTGAATGGTTATATTACATCAAGAACGCAGCTCGTTTGACTGTTCTTAGATGTCAGTAAACCTGCCCAAAGATGTAAACTACCGTACATGAACAGGGCCTATTAGACGGAGGGCAAACGACAGCCGATTAGTTCCAGTCATTCTACCAGGAAGGAGGTACACTGCTCGTGTTGTCTGTAGTTCTGTCATGCCTAGAAGGTCAATGCCGTAGTTTGAACGTATCCGAATTGTTTCGTAGTGTCAGGAAGATCTCTCATCAAGGGAAGCTTCCAGACATGTCCGAGTGAATCAAAGCTGTTTGTTCGGACATGAGGGAGGTACAGAGATACAGAAACTGCCGATTACAGGCCTCGCTCAGGCCGCTCAAGGACCACGAGTGCAGTGGATGACCGCTACTTACGGATTTCAGCTCGGAGAAACACTGAAAGCAACGCCACCATGCTGAATAATGCGTTTCGTGCAGCCACAGGACGTCGTGTTTCGACCCAAACTGTACGCAATAGGCTGCACGATGCGCACCTGTACTCCCGACGATCATGGCGAGGTCAACCTTTGCAACGTAGACACCATGCAGCGAGTTACAGATGGGCCCAACAACATGCTGAGTGGACCCGTCAGAAATGGCATCACGTTTTCTTCACAGATGAGTGTCGCACATGCCTTCAACCAGACAATTGTCGTTGACGTGTTTGGAAGTATTCTGGTCAGGATGAACGTCTGCTTAGACACACCGTCCAGCGAGTGCAGCAATGTGGTGGCTCCATGACTTTTTGGGTGGCATAATGTGGTACCGACGTAAGCCACTTGTTGTCAGGGAAGTCGCCGAAACGGTTATCAATGTCTTAACTTTATTTTTATTTTTTTTTTACAGACGCTAGTAGAATTTTCATGATTTACTCATGAAATGCATGTAACTTGACAGACAGTAAATATTGTTTGTTGTACATGTTACTTGACATACATTAAATATTTAAACTCTGTAAATGGCTGCAAGAAAAGCTAAGCTATGGAGAGTATTACAAGGGAAGCAAGCAGGAATTTTTCGAAGCGTTAAATTTCCTGACCACGTGGCTGCAAGGTAGTCAGTCCTCTCTGAGCGTATCTGGCGGAGCTGGAAAGTCCAGGGTGAGTCCTGGAGAAATATGTGGGGTGCCAACACCTTACCTGTCCGCGCTCATCCTTCACATCCTTCCACACCGCTGCTCCCCAAGGACACGACAAGGCGAGGGCGCAGGGCAGGGGGAAGGGAAGGCTGAGGAAATTGTTTTTAAAGGATCTCCCGAGAAGATCGTCAGTCTGGGGCTAGTTGGCCCGAGGTTCGGGAGAGTTCGAAGAGAGGAGGTGGGGTTGCAGGGAATCTTTATTTCTGGCTTGTCCCGGCGTGCCGACAGCCCTAACGGCCGTGCTCCGACCAACCAGGGGGAGGCGCCGATAAAGTAGCCCCTGGAGTTGCTACTTGGCCCTCCCTTATCTTTCTCCTCCCTGGACCCAAGCTGTGAAATAGCGCCGGGGTCAATGAGCTCTCCCAGATAGCTGCAATATCGTCTTACCATAAACTTACCCTCCTCATCCACCCTCATCTTCCTTCACAAACACCCCTCGCACCACCTCGTTCTACACCCCTCCTAACCACCCCCAGACCTTCCCCTGGCCGCTAAATGAGCGAGAGTACAGGAGGGGAAAAATGAGTTTCTTCGCTGCTGCTATGACGATTCCATTACTTGCACGGCTGGAGTTAGTGATGTGGTTGTAGTGTAGGTTGTCAGGAAGAGAGGAAGGTGTTGCAGCTACCATGATTACACCCGGTCCGTCCGTTGTTTCTGTTTGGCTGTCGCTCCAACTACGTGCAGCATGTTTACACTTACAACTTCTCTCAAGAGTACAGTAAACGTGCTTCCACAAGGCTCATCTACGATAAGAAAACACACAAATTACTACTTGTGAATATAGCCTATAAGACACTACGCTCAATCATATCACTGTTGTGAATCACTTAAACTTAGTTAAAATCGGCTTTTTCAGACGGTTGTTTCACAAGATATATGTGAGAATTCGTTTGACATTGACACATACAACTACACTCGTCTTCGCTACAGTAACGATTTCAATAAAATAAAATTGTCACAGCTTATATGCGTGCGTTTAAGACATTGGGCGTTGAGGCGATATAACAATACATGTGGAGCCTAAGGTCGCTCGTAGCTCATCTATTTTCGCCCCACAAACACGCCCTTCACCAGGCGGCCGCCTTAATACAAGTTATTTATCTCGCGGCGATTCTAAAATAAACGTTCGCATGTCTTGTAGTTCCCGGCATATTTTTTCACTGCACTCGAACGTCAATTGTAAAGGGAAGAAACTTATATTTATATAATATATATAAAATATTATATATGTGTACACATATACATAATTAATATATTATATATACATATATTGTTTCATATCGTTGAATATCAGGTCCCTGAATTAATGTTTTATTTAGCAGCGGAAAAATTTCCTAATTGGATAGATAGATATTTTTTGGCAAAAAACTAAAAAAAAAAAAAAAAAAAAAAAATCACGATGTGATTTTTCTTGTTTTAGTTTTTTGTTGAGATACCTGCATCTTTTTGTTCAGATCCCTGATTTAAATAGTTCCTCACTTTAAAGTTTATTGAATTCTAGCGGCTGTGTATCATTAATAGTATTTTTAAGTATTTGCCTAATTCCCTCCTCCCCCTAATACATCAACATGTTATGCCTGAGATAGGCGAATGTTTCACTGTACGGCCGTGATACAGCTCATGTAGGCCGCTGCTATCCCGAGTAGAGCTGGGTGATGTAAGATTTAATAGTAATTTAGTACACAACACACGTGATGTTATTTTCTTTGTAGCCTTCTAGTGAAGTAGTGCCTTTTCTTGTCGCCGTGTTTGTGCGCATGTCGAGCACTTTGTCCACCTGAATTTAGTTACGTCACTGAGCGCCCAGTGAAACAACAGCTGATGAGTTATGTTTACGGTATTCATGGGCCACGTGCAGGCTCGTTAATGCGAAGAGCTTTGATTAAGTCACTGGTCATCAGCTGGGATGACGTAGGTTTACCGCACAGCCGGACCGAGGAAAGCTAGCGTAGCTTGTTTCCCTCTCCCCTTCCCTTGAGTGCTTCTCGGTATAGAAGCCCTGTTTAAGTTGGCAGGCTTGATGTCATCCAGGTTTTCAGTCCTGGAATTGCGTTATGTTGGTACTTTAGCGCTGCGCAGATGTTCTGGAGGAATAACATCAACACTCCAGTCAGTTTTCGTTGAACGTTAACGGTTTGTTTGACCACGTGTGCAGTCGTTTGAACGTCCAGGAAGTGTTTTCGAGCCGGAGTTTATAGAAGTAGTTGTCGAGAAACGTTTCGGGGCAGATAGCGGAGCAGATAGCAGATGGCAGAGGGCAGATTGAGAGATTAGTCTTGTGTCTTCCGGAACCCCGAGGGACTTCGGTGCAAAATGTGATCAGTTAAGTAGCCTGTTTGTGTGTTAGTAGAAAAGTAGGTCCGAGCTGAGAGTCATACAGAGTCACATGTATGTAGTCATACAGAGGCACTTACTTTATTGTAATGTCAGTCAGTCTACAAATTGTATCATTGACCCCCCCCCTTTTTTTTTTTATTCGTTGGGTATTGTGTTCCTAAGTAAAGTAATCTCGGCGTTTAACGTATAGTTTCTAATCAAATCCCTAATAAGTATGAATTTTAAAGGCAAAGTTTTAAATTCCCTTCGTAGCAGAAACCGTCCCTCGTTTGCTTGGATGTTATATCAAATATTATTCTAATAATTGTAATCAGTCGAAGGCCGTTTATCCTAAAACTGTTTGCTCAGTGTACGAACTGATGAATCGGTTTTTAAACCTTTTGAGTTAAAACAGAGTTGTTTTGAACCCGATTTTCCTGGTATTTGCCTTTATTTAATTAATTACTCCTGATTGGTACTGTTTCCCCCTAGTGGAATAAGTAAAAGTACAGTCTTAAATTTTTAAAGTAAGTAATTATTGGTAGATATAAGAAATACTTGCAGTCCTTGAAAATATCCCATTCCCCTACTTTAACCATGTTTACCTCTCGCTACCCCTTTTGTTATTGTTTCGCTCTACCGGTTTTTAAAGTTTAGTTTTGTGTATTTTGAGGCGTCCGAACTGGCCTGTAACAGATTGGTGGTGGATGGCTCCACCCAGGTTAATGTTAGGTTCTTGATTTGTTAATTGATTTTCCCTTATTATACCCTACATGGCAATAATGACAGCGATAGTAGTAATAATACTAAATGTAATAGTAATTTATTTTTATTGTAATTTCCACGCAAATCAGGCTCTGGGTTTACTCCTACACTTAATATGCAATTTAACTAAAACACTTAAGTGTCCTATGTACCTGGCGCATGTACGGCGTTGTGATTTATTTTTCTACGTAAAACTGATGAACTTATTCGCCATACGTTTACATACGAAAAAAGGAACAACACAGTTGCAACTACAATTATTTAGAAACTTACAAGAGACGTGATTCAGGAGGTCCTGCAGAATTGCTAAAATCGGCTTTTTTTTTAACACAGCTGTAACTACAAAAATACTGCCCGGGTTCATAAGACGTAATAACACTGCAAGCATTCGTTGGACTTTGCTACAGACTTTCCAGAAATACAATTGTATAGTCGCCGCTTGAAGGTCCACAAGAAAAAAATACAAACAGAAACACTGCCCGTCAGTTCGGCGCGTCGCGAGTCAAAACAAAACCGTTACCGTTGACTGTGGCAAGCTGAACCTTATCGCTTGTCTGTATTCGTGCAAAAAACGCGAAATATAACATCCAGTACGTAAGCCTCTTAGCCACGATTATAAAATAGTCTCATAGCCGGGTACGATAAGACAATAAATCAGTTATATATATATATATATATATATATATATATATATATATATATATATGTGTGTGTGTGTGT
>PNEQ01121913.1:0-52840 GCA_003012365.1 Medauroidea extradentata | reverse complement strand
GTTTGACCGATCACCATGAAACTTGGCACATGCAAGTATTTTAAATGAAGAATATTCTTATGATATAAATTTTACTATAACTCACCAACTCGCCACTAGATTGCGTCACAACTTGCTAACTTATATACATTTTCACCAATCGCCATAAAACTGGTTATATATATAATTAATGATTGTTTGTTCGCTTGTCTTCTATGCGTACTTATATTATACATCTGATTGGAATGGAACTTCGGTGAGATGTTATGCGTGAAACCACAAAGGATTCTGCAAAAAAATTGTGTGTGGGGGAGCAAAACGGAGTAGAGTGGCGGAACAGAGTATCCCAAAAAATTGAAAGGGCATTACAATGCATGACAGGACAATAGTTTTACATAAAAATGATCAGTCATTTTGGGTAGCATTGCACCGGGTGTATTCTTTGTATATTGAATTATTGGGCCTTCAACCATTCTAAAAATGTCATTAGTAGCACTGTTGTATGTCAAGAACTCACACGCATAGATAGCATACGTATTTTCTAGGACAAAGCCTTAAAAATAATAAATAATTAAAATTTTACAAATACTGAAAATAAATAAATTACGATATTTTCGGGTGGGTAAATATTAAACCCCTCGGAAAAAGTAGGCCTATCTGATTTCCTTCCCTTCAAAATATCAGGGTATTCTAGCATACACACAGAAAATATTTATTTTTTTAAATTTATTCACTATGGGATTTTAGGGTCCTTCCTTTTGGACCCTGAAAGAAAAAACGTAAATCAAATTACCATTAATTTGATTTGGTTTCTTAGAGAAACTTCCTAACAAACTCATTATTTGTAAATATAAATTAATAATTATTTTTAGGGCTTTGTTGTAGAACATACATATACTCTACTCACATATACTCATGAAATCTTAGATACTTCTTTACAAATTAAACTAGATTGGTGGTACAAAGTTGCACTGTCCAGTACAAAGCTACCTCAACAACTTGTTCTGGGTTCAACAATGTTAAACCAGAAATCTACGTGCGTGCTCAGAGCTTGGATGAACACGGACAATTAAGCTGTCTCTTGTATGTTTACTGCTGGTTCCAACGCCTACAAGTGCAAGCGCTCAGCTGGCGTTTTTTCTCCACTCTAAGACTTGTCTTAACGCCACTATTGCTTATGAGCCGCAAAAAATCAAATTTTTATATCGTTCGAGTTTATTTTGGTTACACTTCATATTTATATAAAGTTATTATGTTCCAATAAGTTATTAGCGCAATGCATATGATTGAAGCAAAATTGAATAAACAATATAAACACGATACAAATATCCAAAACAACTATATAGCCTATTATTATTTAAAAATAACATTAAATAAAAATATACTGCGTTTTAAAACGAACTAAGTGTACAAAATAATTTCTCATATGAAAATACTTATAATATTAAACACGCATGCAAAGTGTGGCAATTAATTTATAAATCTTTGTAAATATCTGCATGTATGGCGTAACTGCATTATGCATGCATCTCATGAAGATTGGACTGTATTTGCAAGTGCAGACTATCTTCAACTGTCGCGAGTTGAAGGGCGGTGAATTTCGACTGTGTTTTTTTTTCTCGCGACCCTGCGACATTAGTTCCTGCAAGTCACGAGACCCAACCAATGTCCGTAGCATCAAGATAAGCGTGCTGGAAGATGGTGCGCTCGTGAAGACATTGGGTACAATGCCTTACGATTAGCCACAAGATTATTTTGGGAATTATCGTTGCCATGCAGAATAAACATGCTGCTCGTAAGTATGTTCCAGCTGCTATTATTTGCTTGCTGGCTGATATTTTTTAACGAAAAGGTTTTCTTCCCTGACAATATTGTTGACTAAAATATAAACACCAACAAAGGTCCTACTATAGTTACAATTTATATAGGAGTTAAATGTACTTGTTTTCACTTTAAATTGCACACATAACTTGCATGGCTACAACTTTAATTTTAACATTTGTATTTTTTGTATGCTATGGCTATGACATGGCGTAGGATAAGGCGTTGACAGTTCAAGCAACACATGCACATGTACATATGTATGTTTACGTGTTATTATATATGTTTGTGTGTGTGGTCTGCTTGGCTGCAAACGTTGAATTAAACCAACTTTAGATCTGTGATTTCATTACTAATTTATCAATCAACTCTATTTGTGTTACACACTAACTTTTGATTCTGTCTCATTAAACATCCTATAACAGCACAATATTTAAAACTACAAGGGATGTAAATCATAACTAAAACTAAGAAAACCTTAGGTGTATGTGGATGTTGTACGTTGCATGATCTCAGTAAGTCTAGTCTGTTCTGAACGTATGTAACTGTTTACATTATGCAATGCTACGGGAAAGAACATAATTATTATATACAAACGATGAAATAGACTTCATTGTATGTTAAAAGTTGTTGTTTGAAAATGCGTAAAAAAATCTCAAAGCTGTCGATATACGCTGAAGTAATGTGAGCCAAAGAACATGATCTACAATAGATTATAAAATAATCTGTAAGCTGATTATAAATAACGTTCGAACAGTCTTTAGATTTGTACTTAAATTTGTCCAACACTTAATTTCTTTAAAAAACTGTTAAGTCCAAGAGAAAATGTAAAGAATAAGGAAATTATCCGTAAATAATCGAATAAGGAATGCAAGGCAATAGTGTTAAAATTTAGAAATCACTGTAATTAAAAATATACTTTAAAGAATAATCTAGAGTTTTCCATAGAAATCTTCCCAAAATTATGTAGGAAATTTTAACCAATTGTACGTGTCCTACACAGAGAGACGGATCAAGTTTTGATATGAGTTTTGTAAGAGCTGAGCATGTCCAAAAAAATTACATCCGGATATGAGACATTGGTCACTTAAGAATGATTTTACTATCAGAAAATGTCTGCGCGAGAAATTTACGGATGTTGAAATTATTTTCAAATGAAAACGCGAGTATTTTTGAAATTGGGTTATTATAGAGCCCTAAATATTGTCGTATTAAAAATTATGAAAATGACAGTTTTCCGTTTTTGTAGATTTTGTGGTTTAAAGCACTTATTCTCAAAATTGTTTTTAAATTTTTCCTCGAAAGAAAAGCATAATTCTGCGTAGTGATATATAAATAAACGTCCGCTGATAAAATATCTACACGGCAAAAAAAAATTTCATCGAATTTTGGTGAGTAGTTAAGATTTTATTGACGATTAAGTTTTCCAGTCGTCCACTCGAGGTCGTACCTTTCCATGCCCCTTAATGACATCTACAACGAGTCGTAAATTATATAATAATAAAATTATAAAATAATAATTGCCTAAAGATGTTTCCAACTTGAGTTTCAAAATAGTGTAGATTTCAATTGGCGTATTTAGGGTAGGTTTATTTGCTATAAATGCAGTGTTGTTGCGGAGAAGAGCAGAGGTTGTCGCTGGGTGACCTTGAGATGCTCCTGTCTGGCCGGGTCTGTGGTCAGGACTCCGGCGACGCAGCATGTCTAATTGTTCACTGGACCCCGACCAGGCAGCTAATTGCAAACTGAGTCGAGGATCTACAAGACATGTCGCCATGACAACCAGAGTCTTCAACCCCTCATCCCCCTCCCGCACCAAGAAGTCTCCTGCCGAGGCGGGATTTATACAGGATATCCCTGTTAACTAAGATACAATCAAATATTACTTTCAAATAAATACGCGCTACCTTTAGTTTATTCAATGGGGTCTACCTATCAAGTTGGCATCTATGGAGCCTAAGTGAGGAACTAATGTTACATTCAAATACTGGTTAATGGGCCAATTAAATATTTAACAGAAAAAGAAAATTTATTCTAGTGCATTTTTTAAAAATAAAAGTCATAGGAGTAACTTGCTTTTTTTTTTTTTTTTGGCTTCTCGACACGGCTCATATCCAAAAGCATAGCTAATACAAACAACTGGCGCAATGTCCAGACGCATGGATAATACAAACAACTGGCGCAATGTCCAGACGCATGGATAATACAAACAACGGGCACAATTTCCAGAAGCTTAAATAATACAAACAACGGGCACAATATCCTTCGGTGTGATTTATTTTTAATACCTGATATGTAAAATATACTTCGTCATATTTGTTCAAAATTATTCAATGAATGATATATTAATATTTATTTTCCATCATCAATTTCTCAAGAAAACTTGTCTTAGAATACTGTCTTTAAAGGTTATAACTTAAGGTAAAATTAACTTTTGCCTTTTATTTCCAAACTAATTTCGATCCAGCAAACTTTGTCAGGCGGGAAGCTTACAACACGTGTGCCAACCACATATCTTCCTTGTAAGTTGGCAGCGCTTATGAATTATTTTGTTCTAGCTTGTATTTACCAATAAATAAATAGAGAAGTAAAACTTCCGAACAGTGACAGTTTCACGAATGTACACAAAGTTAGGGTAAATAATGTTTTCAGACCAGTTCTAATTAAGATTAAACTTTCTCCTCTCAGACCTTAAAAAAAGAATGGCAGAAGTAGCAACTGCTGAGATCAGCTAATTTGTATTTGTATGCCATTTCAAAACACAAGCGTAGCATTTTTGTAATAATAAAAGTATATATATTGTACTGTATTCTGAGGTAAACGTCCAGGGTCACTACGATAGGTATATATTAATTATTATTATGAGTAAGACGACATTCAAAACTGCTAACTTTACCATTAAGGGCCTAACAGTACGACCCAGAATGGTGCGCTGCAACTTCGAGCAAGGAGTCGTTCTCATTATCTACATAAACATTCGGAGATCGGACATTAATTTCCATTTCAACCGCGTTGAATTGTTAAGAGGCCTCCCTAACCAATGCAATTGAAACGTGTTGCGCCGTGGTGCGATTGATCCTTTGTTCAGCTAAACTGTTAGAAACAATATTCCGAGGCCCTGTATAAGGCGAAAAGCTCATGTTCCAGACTAACGTATTCTGAAAACGTACCGACATGATACGTAAAACTTATATATATATATATACACGTTATACGTTGCAAAATACTTCCAACCAATGAATAGCGATCCAGAGTAATAACATAATGGTAAATCTCTGCAAGTCATTTGAGTGGCTTGAGCGTAGAGGTGATTGTACATTGCACTCGCCGGTCAGTAGTACCCTTATCGCTTAGTATATTTTACACCTCACTCACACGCACATACACAAAAAAGCAGCATGTCTAGGGAGCCGACTTAAAAGCTGGAATCAATACTTCTGTCATTCGGGAGAACGGTTTTTTAAACACAGCATGAGAGCCAGAATGGTAAAATCACTGCGTGCGTTTTGTTTAAAATAGGTTCTGCTATGTAGTGTTTTTTTTACATAAAAGGGTCACTGTATCAACTAATTTGTCAATTAAATGTGAACCTCGGTTTTGGAAAACAATTTTTTTTTTTTGGAAAGGACACAACTACGTAGTAAAACTACTTTGCAACAAACGTAAAAGTGATATTACTATAACGGCTTCCGTTTGGGTTTAAAAACATATAACTTAGAAAAACTGTACCAATTTTAATAATAAAATTATGACTCAGCTAACCTAGCTTACAACTAATACGATAAAAACAATGACTAAGTGTTGCTTTATTGTAACTACCTTCTTATCATTTACTATGTTTAAATACTCCACAGTGACCCATACAAATGAAACTGCAGCATTCTTTCCCACATAATTTAAGCGTATGTGACATATATTCAGCCGTAGGAAAATATTTTGATTATACTCGCCTGTGAGTACGTCTATAAACGGGACAGTTTCAGACATTTCAGAGCATCGTACATCTCTTCTGCTCTGCAACAGTATTATTAACTGTCTCTTGATTTTAAGCGGATACAAGAGGCGTTATTAGTAACGCAAACATTAAAATAAACTAAGGGCAGGTTTCGTCAACATCAGTTAAGCATTCAACATTTGCTAATGATGATTAACAGAAGGTGTTACATGTAAAATCCTATGTTAACAATCTTTAAAAAATATTAAATTCTTAAAAGAGGTTGCTGTAACCAGGTCTTACAGTCCCAAAGAAGCTTCGATAACGTCCTTATTTATTGTAATATGGCTCAGGCAACATAAACAACATCGCCACATGAAATCTTCTTGAAAATGTGTGGCGGCATCTATGCCACATCTTGAACATATGCAGTGACTTCGCTCAGAATGAGTGCAGTGCCTCTCTGTTGCCAGCGAATACATTTTAAACCACCTAACGTTGCTCTGTTACTCCGCGTGAAATTGTACTAAACGAGATAGCACAGCGGTACCACGCTGGACTTACATTCGGGAGAACCCGAACTGTGTACACGACTCAGGCCATCCTAATTTCAGTTTAACATGGTTTCCCTATATCCCTCCAGCAGGTCGATTACGGATCTTTTAGAGCATGACGTCTTAGTTAAAACGTGTCGTTCGCAAATCGGGCTTCTTAAGACTCTGTGAGAAAATTTCGATTATGTTTCTGTCCGTCATAACAGTTTCGCGTTACACAAGTCGTCTTAAGTAATACGCTTGAAAAACACATGTTGGTACTTCTATGCTCGGTTATCACCACTATTACGTATTTGCTGGCCAATCAAGAAAAAGAGGCTTCATTTGTCATCGTCGAAAGCTCATTGTTATTTATAAACATCAAGTTTTAAACATAACCATAACCTAAATTACTTTTTGACAGAAAAGCAAGGTCAATTATTATTTCTAGAATTTGTTTTATTATTTACTCTTTAATACACGCAAATAGAAATTGTATGTTAATATGTAACTAACGTTTTTTTTTTTCGTGCAACATGCGAGGTTATGTAATTATATCTATGAATTCAAAACAACTTACCAACAATTTCAAAATTATATGGTGTGATTAATTTAACGTTGTGTATAAAATTCTGAAATTGTGTAGTCTTAAGAAATTAAATATATGCATGTTCACTGAAGCAATACTTTGTAGGCCTACTTCGTTAAAACAAGTAAAATAACTTTCAACCTCTCACGTGGCAATTACGAAATGTGATGCGGCGCAGTCCTTTTCTGTAGTCTTAGCGTTTTCCGGTAAGTTTATATACAAAATTACTTATGCCAATGCTCAGAAATTACTTGTATAAATAACTATATGTTCATTTTACTGATACTAACGATGCGACAACTTAACTGAGACTCCCGATTTTGGGTGCCTTAGTCAAGGCTGTGTCGCCACAATTTTGACTCGTCTTAATTCATCGGTGGTCGCATTTTTTCGTTTGACGTCTTACCAACGTCACGTTCAAGTTAAGACGGGCCAAAAACAGATCCGTAATCGACCTGCAGGCGAATGCTAGAGTGGTTCCTTTACAAACGTCATGGCTGACATTTGTCCTAGTTCCTGTACTAGTGCAAAGTTGTGTGTGACCGCCTCTGATGACCTCGCTGTCGACGAGATGTAAATTAAATAAATACAAAAATTATGATTATAAAGACTACAGCTACATAGACAAAAAGGTTCACATTGGTACAGTCAACCATAAACAAGTTTTGTACGTGGCGATACAAATGTGTAATTGATTGATCCAACAACATATTTGTTGACCAACAATATGTAAACAACGTCAGATATTATCTTGGTTCGATGATCCAACACAGGTTTTATCAGGAAAAAATGAGCAAAGGCGTATGTCCACAAACCAATAAATTCTAATTGTAAACTCCCATTTCAACAAACATTTAAAAATCTTCATTAACTTGGTTCACCTAACAAATTATGTATATATATGCCAAACAAAACTCTCTAGGTAAGCTAAATAAATCTGCCAGGCAACGAAATATTTAGCTGATTCAAGTCTTACACTCTTGTTTAGCCATATTCAAACCTATATAAATTAGGCAGTACCAAGTATTTTTCTGTGTATATCATTCTAAACAAAACAACAGTGACATTACTTTAATTAGTGACTTTCATATTCAATTAGGAAAAGAAAAGGCATATATTAACACTGCACCAGAACGTTATATATTTAAATATTACCGTATTCATGAAAATTCCCCGACAATGTGACGTCACACAAGAACTTACTCCTGACATATTGCAGTTTGTGTAATATTCAGAGCTGCACGCAAAGAGAGATATTTTAAGAGCTAATTCACTGCCATCGAGTTACAGTACAGCAGTGTTGCAAAAAATGACAAAATATATAATTTTTAATGATTATATGTCAAATATATCTACTGGTTTAATACAACATTATTTTTGTAAGAAAGTAGTTTTACAGAATTTTTTTGGCACCAAAAAAAATTAACTTTTCCTGTTTTCAACTCTTGAGCACAAGCCTGTCTACTTTCGCCGGAGTTATGGTAGTGTTGCGCTGTGCGCCTGGTGCAGCGATACGGGGTCTCGAGATGGCGAACACTGCGCACTGCTCGAGTAACGGAATTCAGACTATAATAGAGGGGGACAGATGTCCCTGACATAAATCACGAAGATATAGAGAGATAGATACTTCTAGCGAACAAGGTGGACCCGAAGTGACTCGAGCGGGGAAAGGAACTCCACAGGCAGTGTCTTGAAGTCGTCCTGGGGCTCCGGTAATTAGCACTGAGGGCTGCCATCCCTCCCTTCCGAGTGTTTGACGGCGAGGGGGTGTTGGGCCGGGGGAGGTAACGTTCCCGGTTTAATTACCGGTTCCAGCCCCCTCGACGCGGGATCTGGGGCTGCAGGGGAGGGTTGATGTTGCTCGACGACGATGGCTTGAACGGGAACAAGTGAACGTGGTGCTGGGGAGTCTTCCTCGATTGAGGCGCTCGTCTGCACGCGGGAGAATGGTGTTCCTTCTCTCTCGAGATTTCATTTCCGGAGATTCCTCTTCCCGCCCTTACCCCCGTCCGCCAACCACTACGTTCTCATTTTTCCCCGCCTTGTCTCGGCACAACACCGCCTACACAGTACACATTTGTCAGGATCGATCAACCTCCTACCCTCCTCTGTCCTGGCCGCGGTGGGGTTCTGCAACACCCTCGCACAACCCCTGGACGTCGAGGGGGTTGGAATCTGCGCGCGTGGATCCATACATTCTGGCCCGCACGTCGCGGACCCAGAAAGGATTGGGAAAGTTTTCGCTCCGGCGGCACTGTGAAACTTGGATCCTGCAGAAGGGGAAGGGTTGCAAAGTCATTTCCCCGGCCCTCTCCACACCCCCTCCCCCTGTCCACCACCACCACCTTCTTTGTAACTCAACCCTCGTACGTTAACTCAAGTCTCGACGCCGCGGGACGCGGAGCGAGGTTCCTACCAGCGCGTGTAGCCGCGAGAACTAAAGTTTTCTTCTGCGCGGAAACGCTTAGCGTGATTTCCATGCGGCAAGCTTCAGCCCCCCCCTCTTCCCCCTCCCCGGGCTCTAACACTTTTTATTCCTCGTTTCTCTGAGACGGTTAGGGGAGAAAAAGAGCGGTCTGGTCGCAGAGGCTAATGATGCTTTCTCTTTGCCTCCAGCTTGCTGCCGAGACTACCTTGGCACGGCGCAGGAATTGTCACCATCCAGACGAAAAATATTTCAAGAGAGAGCTACATTATGTCTTCAATCCTTCGTTTATATAACTTTCGGGATATGCTTTTTATTATTTAGCTCATAGGAGATCGTATGTAAAACCATGCACCGGTGCGTATGGTAGGTTAATGAATTATTTTTAAGTAGAAAATAACCGTAAGGCAAAAACAACAGTCCCTGGCAAATAAACAGCAAAAAATGCCCACCAATAAAAAAAATAGAAGAAAACAGAAGGTGGCACATTAACAACCACACAAAACCAGAGAAAATTGTTGTAAGCAAAGAATATGAAAGTGGAAGGAAAGCACGATTAAATAAAGCCTTCGTTACCATACGCACGGGCAAAGAAAAATAATTATTTAAATAAATATATATGTTCTCTCGCCATAATAAACAATTAAAACCAGAGGAAAATATATTAAATGAGAACTCTGAAGTTTGTAGTTGCTCAAAATAATTATTTAATTTTCATATTAATATTAAATATTTTGTTTTGTTTTTTGTTTTGTTTTATTGTCATTGAACAGTAGTCCATTAGTACTGCAATTGTAATTAAATTATTCAAGCCCAGATCTTGACCGCACAATTCTAATGAAAATAATAAATTGATTATACAATTAATACTTTTACACAAAAAAAATATCAAACCAATAAATGCCATTCTGTAGGCTAAATAAATACCGAACGTCCAAATCAATGACGTAATAAATTAATTTAAAAAAATGCAAGTAAATAGGATGCATCCGTTAGGCCTTACAAAATTGACTGTTGATATTAAAATTAATTATTAAATACGTACAAAACATTACATTTAAAAATGCAATTGTTACAGCTGTTAATTTATACATTTAAAAAAACTAAAAAAAATTGTTGCGGCTTATTTGTTCAAAGTCCTGCAGTAGAAAAGTACAGGACGCTGGGATGACTTCATATTTCCCAGTTACAGCGGCAAAACAAAGAAGGCGAAAAGGCGAATAAAAATCCCCAAAATAGGCCAAAATGACTGGACATCTGTTGTTGATACTACAGGTCAGCTCGTCAATAGTCCATCATGTGAATAATTCCAGGACATCAATATGCAGAGATGTGAATAGGCCAAGACGTGGATAGGCCAGGACGAGGACCCTCACTACACAGAATTTACCAAAACAACGAAAGAAAATTAATTTTAATAGAATATATAATCCCTCGTAGGAAAATTACTCACCGGACGAGGACGAAGAGAATCACTTGATGAAACAACCGCAATAAAGATTTTAAAAAAAAATAGTTGCATTACAGATTTTAATACGTCAAAATATTTATATCAGCTACATTATATTTAAAAGTAAATAATGGCAACTCAAGTGCCAAGATCTGCCAAAAAGGCAGGAACACCAAACTCACTCATCTTTACAATGTGGTGGTTGATGGCAAAGTGTTAAGAAATACAACATAAGAAGCTGCAGAGACATCGAACAAATGAGCATCGAAATTGATCAGCAACAGTACCAACATCGGCAAAAAGCGCGTGGAAACACAGTAGCATGCTACAATGACGTGATCAGAATCGCTAAACTGCATCGAAATCACGCTGTGAAAAACTGAACTCACGCAATGCAACGGCAGCAGCACGTGGTATTAAGACGGAGGTGCGACAGAACAACTGAGAAAAATTTAAAGCTCAGCAGCTACTGTCCTGTTTAGAAAAAAAAAACACTGTAGCACGACCAGGGTCGGCTTGAACTAATGTAGCAAGAAGCATTGCTGTAACTGAATGTGAATTTTCTGAAATACCGTTAATGAATTATAAACAATTATTGAAATATTATTATTGTTAATATAAATTAAACAATTAATAACAACGCAAAAAATAATTAGCCTGAATTTAGGAAACATAAACAAAATATTAATATGTATACTACTTAAGTCATGTCATATTTCTTACGGTAAAACCATTCAACTTTATTGTTAAAAATTGTTTGTATGAATAATTGTATTTTTTTAGACAACCTTTATGTGGTAAAAGATAACTAGATAGATCCAATTTTAACTAAATAAATAGAGGTGTCAAATTACATGTGAGCAAGATATCAGCTCTGCTTGATTATTCTGCCTGTATGGATGTCTTGCAGAAGGAAACATCTTATACCAGTGAACCTGGAACGAGTATACGCGCTGTGTTGAACGTGACTCCATCTTTGTTTCCCAAAATTTCATTATATAAACAGGTATTTGTTTATCACACGATTATAACAAATGCGTTGAACAGTCGCGTTTGTTTTAGGTGAACTGCATCCGCATTGTTTATTAATTGAGCTTTATATAGACATACTGATGTACTGGTCAGTTTAAATGTTGGCCAACCAACATAACCACCGAACCTTTAAAACGTGTAACTATCCTCAGTGTTCTGAATATAGGTTATAGTGTTTGTGTTAAGTATAGACTAGTAATTCACATTTGGACCACGTGTTTGTACAATTACCACGAAATATGTAAGATGGTCTGCATTTTTCAGCAAGTGCCGAAGGAACCCTTATAAGTTTCCAAAAAAAACGAAGTAGTGGAATTAATATGATGCGGGGATGGCCATTAAAGGGGTAAGAGAAAAGAGGATCTGAACCAAGAAATCATCATAAATGTCTAGTGTTCCCGCACACATTGCAAATTTTGAGTATGAAGGAATGGCTTTCTGCATCCCAAATGGCAGAAGCAAAACCAGACAGGAAAAAACCATTTTAGGAGACGTACTTAAAAAATAATTCGTTAGGTGACTATTTTCTATGGAGCAAAACTTTGAAGGTACACTATGAGTGACGTAACTGGAGGCTGTGTAATGATGAGGAAGCGGATAACTGCATGTTTTGCGAGGGTAGATTTTGTGATGATAAGGTGGGTGAGTTATGGGTTGCGTGCTTTATCTGCTCCATGAGGATACGCCACGTTTACACAAGTGCTGAACATGGTAAATATATTATATGACTTTTAAAAGTATACTAGTCCGTCATTTGAATAACTGGACTGTTGTAGTCAAGTAGTTGGTTTTATATTTCCCTTATCAAGAGTTTGAGAAGATTCATAATTTTTTATCATTGTTTTCAGTTGTTTTCATTTGCTTATTTACCCAAATTCACCACGGTATTGTAAAATCACTCAAGGTGAGTCAATTTCGCGAAGAAAAATTTACCTTATATTAATTGGGTAGTTTCTATTCTTCCATCAAGATAAACTATTATTTTTCAGGATGTTGATACGCTGCCTTATTAACTGGGTGCCGATTAATATTATGACATTGTTTCACGCTTTCAAACTTGTGCTGGTACTTTTCCTCTAAGACATTTTTATTTGTAGCCATATTGTTACTGCGAATGAAATATTGTTAGGTAATATTACATGCATGTATGTATCTACGTTATAATCTAATCACATATTCTAGTTATATTGAAGAAAAAAATTTGTGTTTTTACACATTCAATATCGCTTTAATAGGCTGAATCCCAGTTGATCTGAAAGACGCCAACAATGTTATGATCATATTTGGACATTCTTCTTCAGACCTTAGAAATACATAATAGTATTATCATTGCCTTGAAAAATATGATGATAGAATATATTAATAAACTGGTACCTATATTGTAATATATAGTCCATAAAATCAATTTTCAATGTTTGAACGTTGATGGATAGCCTAAAATAATATGCATAAACAAGTGTAGTTTCCATTGAAAGGTATTCCTCGGTTGACATCACTTATGCACGATAAATTATTTTCGAATAAATACCAGCCAAACACAGCTCGACGTACTTGAATTTTGTCCACCTTATGTAACGATTATGTCTTGTTCCTAGCTACAACTCTGGCATCATGTTGGTAGCAATGATGCATAACGGTCATGGATATGAGAGGCAAAAGTCCTCTTGATGTGATACTTCTCTCCTGGCAGTGCTGCCCTTTCCAATTTACAAAATCCTATGTAAACCTTCATTTTATTCACTTATCTTATCTCAAATCACAGATATAAAAAAAGAGAACACATATTTTAAACGATAAGGGTTAGACGTATGTGCAACCAATTTTAATTACAAAATCTTTAATTCTAGTAAAATTTACTGAGGTATTTATTTACGTTTTGTGCTAAATATTCTCAGGTTGATTCCATTGCTCCTTATAGTAAATATTTCTCAAGTTAAGGTTTCTAAATACTACCAAACGTAAGATAAAAATGCACAAAGTTGGAAACATTTAGACCAGGCGCTGTGAGGCAGTCTTGTCAACTGATAGATGCTGAAAGTGAAGCGGTGTTAAGTTCGCTCTTTTTCCAGTGTCGCGGAGATAAATCGTGCGAGCAGTTGTCGAGCATGTCAGCGAGGAAACCTGTGCGCTATCAAAACTTTACCGCAGATGTAAATCTTCCCCGCGAAGGAAATTCCTCCGAGAATATTCCCGTAAACGTTTTTTTTACTTCCCTTTAACGAATGGCTCAATGACGTGGCAGCGATAAACCGACAAGTTTTCTCTGTCAACCATTGAAAAAGAATCCAGAATGTTTCGTCTTCTGTGACATCACTACGGAAAAAGAATAATTAGTATATAATTTAAAATTGCGATGTAATTTAATTAAACCCGCATTTATTTCATTATCATTGGCAGTTTCGTTGTGGTTGACGACAGAAACAGGTTATTCAATTAGTAGACATATTTCAAAACTATTGTGTAATTTCAAACATATATAACAAAAGGGTCATTCGTTACTTGTTAATTGTCTGTTAAGTTGTTTACGGATTTGGTAACTGTTACAATCTTACTGTACATGTTTTATATTATTTTGTCTGCGAAATTCTCAAATACTTTACTAAATATTAGGATTATAATCATTGTTAAATACAAGCGATATAGACTGCGTGTTTTTTAGTGAAATATATTATTTTCTCACATTTTCAACCAAGCGAATCTTGAATACGCCAACTAAAATAGAATATTTCAGCCAAATAATTGTTTTTAAACTATGTGATTTAAAACCAATACGCTTAATTTGGGATCAACAAAACCAATTTGAGTTAATTTCTTAATTTGTTCAGTGAATGAAAGAGGGAGGGAGGGAGGGAGCGAAAGAAAGAAACAAAACACGTTTTGAACTACAAATTCATGTGTATCTACTTCGTGAAGTAAAAAGGAATTTTCTCACTGCACCAACTAATTGTAGAGTGGAACTTCTAAATAATCTAAGTGTCAAAAGAAACATAACTGAGTTAGCTAAACGAATATGAACTACGTGTCAGTGTCTATGTTTAACTGTAAGATCTAAGTACTAACAATATTCCTAATAGTTTTTATGACCGTCGAAAGATAGCATGTCCCATATGTAAGAATACTCTAGCAGTGTTGTTTTTCCTTTTTTTTTTCTCAAAAGTATATGTTTAGAACTTAGATAATTTAGAAATTCCACTTTTAAATGTATAAACTAAAGAAGTATTTATGACGTATAACATTGCAGCAAAGGCGTATGTCGAAAATACGTTTTTAGTTTGTAAATTGCCTCCATTGAAAGAATCATTGAAAAAAAAACATGATTATTGAATTAAGTAATGATATAAGCTAAACGCGACATTGTAAACAAGAACTCCTAAATAATCGTTCTTTTATTTCGTGCCTTTTAACGTCATTTTGGAATACTGTCGTTCGAGATCATATACTTACTAGTAGGGACAGGAAAATTTCGCGAATTCAATTACCTGCATGCTAGAATGAACTATCCTATACATATTCAAGCCCCAACCATTTGTCCACTTGCTGCTACTCAGTGGAACAGCGGACAATGACAATGTTCTAGTCACTACCAATTAGTCAGTAAAAGTCATCGCCGTTACAGATTATTCCTCACTATCTGTTTAGTTTTACCAACGTGCCGTACATAAGCAGTTTCGTGTCTTTGTTTACTAATGCTAGTCTACGATATTAATAACTTGCCTTGTCTTAGTGTGCTCTAAGACAGTTTCTTGTTGGTTCTTTACCTTGTGTTGACAAAGCTGTTTCTTTTTCCTCTCCGTAGAGGCGACACCTTGTATACTATATTTCATGATTAGAGATGATGATTCATTGCGGGGAAAATTGACTACTTGTTGGGTTTCAACACACGTACAGCTTACCAGAAAATACTGGCTTTCTCTTGTACTTGGGGCTGTTGCCCTATTTGACCAAGCCAATAATAATCCCGCTATCGTAATATTTAATGCTTGTTACTGGTCTGCAGACAGCTACATTGTGTCAGAAGTATATCACAAAATCACACATGTTGCACGAAACTATAGCATTTACTAAAGTATGTTGTCACAAAATATTTTCGCGGTATACCATCAACGATTTGATTAACTAACACTACGAACATTTGCAACAACCAATTTAGCAACGCATTTCTATTGTTTTTACTTTCCAGTTCATTACGATGCAATATGTAAAAATATATTTTTGATTAAGGCATGCTGAAACTTAATATTATTTGCAACACGTTCATATTAAATATCTGATGCTGAATTTAAAATGTATTAGTTGGGACAATCGTTAGATGATTGAGTAAAACAATTTTAAACCTTTCATTAAGCGTTCTTAAATTAGTAATTGTAATTTTAAAATTATCTCACTTACGCGGACATACATTTTTGAATATCATCATTGAATATAGCACGATAAAACGTGTGTGTGCTAAAAGTGTTTATTGATGTATCAGTTGGACCGTGAATAAGCATAGGCGCTAAGTCAACTAGACTGTAACAGTGGCTCGTTTATTTCCAATACGCCTACACGATACATGTTGCCAACTTACTTAATTACATGTTACCAACTTACACAAATCACTTTATACTTAAAATAATATTACTGAATGACATACAACAAGACATCTGAAAGACTCACAACACTGTACACAGAAGTTTCACATCACTTATGCAATTTTGAATTCATTGTTTTGACCTACTTTAATATCAGAGATTTTGTATGGATATTTGCCAGTTAAAATAAATACCGTTCACTATTATCTCCCACGTTTTTGATACTCTGCGTGCACAGGCTTTTAGAATCTACGTAATCTGTAAATTCTCTTAAAACCTAGCCGACTTATTGACGATCTGTACGACGTACTAACAATGCACCAGCGTTTTATCTTATAAGTGGGGGGAGGGGGTCAGTTGGCCGTCTCACGCTAGTCGATGGATGCAACAAGGAGAAATTAAATACATCCTCCTGCATCACGGCCGTAGAAGAACAGGTCTGGACACTCGTCTGGATATTTGACCCCCTTGTTGTTTGGTTGTAGTTCACTAGGTTACCGAGAATATTGTGTTTTATTGGCTCTTCAATTAGGGCGGTCGGACTAAACTCCGCCCACTTCCCTCCGACTAAGATAAAGAATTTATCATAACGTATTTTTCTCAATTTATGAAACACTTCCTTCGCTCATAAATTTTAGAATAGGCTCCAGCAATCATCATTTACTTTGTAAATTTAACAATAGAAAAAAAAAGTGGGTGGAGTTTGAGTTCGACCGCCCGGATAACAGCGCCAAAAAGCACAATATTCTTGGTAACTTGACGAACTACAGCCAAACAACAAGGGGATCAAGCAAAATACATTGTTAGATAGGCGAGTGTCCAGACCTGGACTTCTACGACCGTGTCCTGCATAAACTGTCTCACTGTAATGAACTGCCGTTACGAGTACTTTAGAACACACACACACATACATATATACAGATATATATATATATATATATATATATATATATATATATATATACACTCACAGCTAAGTAGGGAAACGCAGTAGTTGGTTTTGAGGATGTTAATCGAAATATGTTAGTTCGATTTAAATGTGGAAGAACGAGTAAAACGGTCACGTTAACGTACTCCGTTGATATTTGCAAAAGCGGGAAAATATAAATACTGAAGCACACAACAGTACAATAACAGTTTTGGACACTGGAGGCGAAAACTGACCCTAATATGATTGATGACGTCACAGCTACGGTGGTGGTGTTTTAAAGCTGTGTAAATGTAACTACAAGTAGCTAGTTCTTGTAGGAGCCGCTAGGTGCACCAGCTGTATGACTGTACACTGCAATGTTATTTCAACACTGTACTAGTGGTGCTTTCAGTCGTTAAGAAGCCAACTCAGTAGCACATCTGTCGGTAGGCTAGTGTCCAGACTTGCTCTTCTAATACCATGCACGGCAGCAACAAGAAGAGATGGGAACGCCTGCTAATTGTGCGGGTAGTCAAACCCGCTAAGCAGGAGTGACTTGCGGGTTAGTAGATTCCACAGGGGCATGCAGCAGAAGTACCACGCCACATCCAAGAAAATATCTCGCGACAGGACAAACCGTCACAATACACGCAGTTCCAGAAAATATATAAAGTCGGTACGCTATACACACAATCGTTATTACGGCAAGCCATAAAGAACACGCGTGAGAAAATTGGTGACTAAACCTGAACAACCAGAGGACAAACACTGAACACATCTGGAACGTATGCATACTTAGAAGAGACGGCACAACAAATACCTAGTATTCATCGGAATTTGATGCGTGCTTGAAATTTGAACTTGTTTTATGCGTACTTTAATATTAACAAGCCTTCAAATATATTTTTGATCAACTATTTTATGCAATTGTGTTGCTGTACAGACAAGAATTAGTCCGTATCAACTTTGCACTAAATTTGATTAGGTAGTTATGAGCCGATGAAAAGGGTATTTCCCGTTCATTACAAATAAACGGGTACAACTGATACACGGGTAGGTTTTCTCTAGTTAATGACAGGAGTGTGTCAAGTTATGCGTTAAATGTTGTACCAAGTCCTTCACTACACGTGCATATATTTACTAAACATTTTATAATAATTAGTCTCGGTTTTTAACGTATGTAGATTTTACTTTCATTTCTAACAATATACAGCCCTGATCACATAGAGATTGTACCGTATTATACATTGATAGGACCGAAAAATTAAATTATGTTTGGATTAATTCTTTCTCTCGGATTGTCTGACTTGAGGTGTTTGCAAACATAGGTTTTATTTTGAAATTTATTTTATGTAGTATCGTAGCTAATATAACTTCTTAAGGAATTTACGTAAACATTTTCCTGAATCAAACACCAACTTGATGTTTCAAACTGGTCAGACAAATGAATATAAGTAAAATCGGAAAGCAATTTTACGTCTTTTCAAATGTTTAGGTATCGAATTTGGAGGAATCTGTGAATTACAGGCTAGCCATTTGTGTAAGTAGCCATTTGAAGTGAAAATTACAACGATATACCGCTGGGTTCAAGATTATGTTGACGATTCTCAAACACAAATTTTTCTTCCATTCACCATTTCGGGTTCGAAAAAATATAATAAGGAAAAAATAGAGTTTTAATTTTGTTTTTATTATGAAGTGAAAGGCGAGTCTATATCTTGAAGAGTTCGATCGTCATTTAATATCTTGGAGATAGAAACTCTGAAAATTCCATTTCAGTACACTACTCCGCCCTGACCTGTACCGAAATTCGGAATTTTGACGTTCTGGATCTAGCGATTGTTGATGTCAGTCAGTAAATAAGTGTGATACGGTGTCGCCAGCCCACGACATCGGTGGTGTCGCGGAAGAGTAGGAGGACGATTGCACATCCCTGTGGCGTCGGTGGCGTCGCTGAAAGGCGGTCAGAGGGTGCTGGGTAATCAACAAGTCGCCAAAAAGAGGCGGATTGCGGCAACAGAGGTGTCCCAGGAATCCGATGACTTGAGGAGTTAAGTGAGTCTTAACACTTACCCAACTCCCTTGTAAACTCCTGGATTCAGCAGGGATTGCTCCGCCTCTGGGCATAGCTGGGAGATCAGAGGGGAGCATTTTGACGGCCTGGTGGGGGTGCGAAGAATGGTGTAGACGTCGAGCTAGCTACTGAGGGGAGTGGGAGAATAGAGTCCGCGAGTGAGTCTTCTGCTCGGGCGGCGACCGCACCTAGGGACTCTGGGTTCGAGTTTGTGTGCGACCCTCTGGCTAGAGAACTAACTCCAACGGCGGCACGAGCGGTGAGTCTTCTGTTGACTTAGGGAAGGAGAGCAATCCCTTACCTATCTCCTATCTCGCCTCACCTAACCCTTCCACTCGACTCTATTTCTTTATTGCTGTTATTCATTGTTTCTTCTATTCTAATGAATTATGTTACCATTCATCTCAAGCTTATTTATCTTCCCCTTCCCGACTAAACTTTGTAACAAGTGTGTTCTTTTACGTAGAGGCATGAATAATTTTGCAGTCCAGATTTTTTGTGCTTTCCCGACGTAAGTCACTTGGCATTTTTGTAATGATTAATCGTAACTACCTGTCAGTTAGTTATGTATGTTCTCGAACCTGACATAGCTTCGGTGCTTACCGAAAACTGTTGACACTTAAGTTATCGCGAAGAGAATTTCACCGTCCATTTCTTTCATTTCATTTCGGACAGTTGTTTCAGGTGGGAGGTGCGTGCGAGGGATTTTTCGAAGCCATGCCTCCGCCTCCACGACAACCCAAAGAGGATTACGACCAGGAGAGAGAAAAAAAGTCGTGGAAGATTTTCGTCCTGTCGGTGCGCTATTACGTTGGATCTTTCAGCGACAAAACATAATGGGCAATAAGACCTTAAGTCGACATATGCTGAAAGCAGGCTGACGCCTTGAGACTTCACCGTTTTCTTTCATATTTTTGAGCATTACCAGTCCTTGGAAACGCAAATTAATCAAAATATACTTGGTAATAAGAACATATTTTTATGTCACAAATTATTACTACCAATACTCAGTTATCTACAACATTTCATGAAGGCAAATATTTTCTTTAAGCAGTCTTTACAAACGACATTTGTAGTCTACTCTTTTATCGATTATTTGAAAAACTACGTAACAAAATATTAAGATAAAAGTAAACAAAGTGACAAATTAGATAGGTATACTGCATATAAATTTAATTTTTATATAAAATATTTAAGGTAATGAAAAATAAATTATAAATAGTTATTTAGCTTACTATATTACAATATATTAAAACATTTCTTAATATTTGTTAATTATTTTTTCCCTTCTCAGGCATGTTAATCTCCACACACACACACATATATATATATATATAAATAAATATATATATATATATATATATATATATACACATATGTATGAAAAATTGTGTTTTAATGCATATTTAGTATTTCAGTAGCAAACCTTCAATTACAATTATGTTAATCTTAGGACTGAAATCAAAGCATGTAATAAATTACAACATAAAAATTTTTAAGCTATTTGTTGGCGCATCAATTCCTATTTCTGCTAGGTTACGAATAATATTAATTTTATGATATTACTTCGTAAATTAGTTAGTTGCAGTTTATTATTTTACACTCGTTTAATTTGATGAAACTATTTTAGTTTTTAAGGAATGCTGTTAGACGTAGTATTTAAGTTTCTTGACTCAATCTGTTTTTGCAAATCCATTATTATTTTAAGAGCAGATTTGCTGCTCAAAGCTTACATGCATTAACCTCTAGTAGTATAATTCAAATAATTTCGATACTTTGATTTAGGAATCGCGTTATTGACTTTATGTGGAACTAGAATCGAATCCCGTACTACCTAGTGCGAAGTAAAGTCGTCTAGTCACTGAGACTACATCCAGTAAGACGATGAGCGAAGTCTGCATACCGTTGAAATTAATGAGGATAGTCTGAAGGATAACTTTTAAACACTAGAATATCTCATTAACAATCAGTCATTTAACCTTACAATTAAATCAACTTTGAAAGTTAACGCATCCCTCACTATATTCCAATGCTTTTTCAAAGTTGGCGTAATATTAACAAACCCTCGCTGAGACAGGAATTGGACTGTAGTTAAATGTAAAAACATAAATAAACAAAATAAAATAGAATTAAATTATCAATGCATATATGCAAAATATAAACTAGAAATATTTCCTTGATTCTAATCTTTATCACTGGCTGACAATTTCTTGGAAAAAATATTAATTATTAGCAAATATTTTAATTAAAGTATGAGAAAAATTGTTTAGCTTTAAAATTTTAAAGTGGATGTGTTAGTTGTTATTTTTGTTTAAATAAAACACGTTTACGTGTTATCGACTTTGGAACACTCTTAACAATGTTATTACAATCTTATAACGTCAATATTTGGAACAACATGATATATAACAAAAATACATTTTCTGTTACTGTTTTAAGGCTGTAAATGGTTAACTGAAATCTAGTCATTTGCACAAAAGTTAATGAACCGTAAAATTGTCCACTATAAAAGGGAATAGGTTTGTCTATCATAAATTATTTCATAAAACACAATTTTTGTAATACGTCGGACCGAAATTTTACGTGGTTACGTCGTAATTCCCCCCCCCCCCCCAAAGTTTACTACCCACAAAACAAATAACAGTTAGTCTGTAGTATTCAGTACGGTTAACTCTACTACAGATTAGAAATAAGCGTGATTTCTTAATTACAGTTTCGCTACTATCGCTAAGAGACAAGAGAAATACGAAACTGTAGCAAAATAAATAAAATAGGCTTGGAAGTTACAGGAGTCATTTAACTTAATTTTAAAGTTAAAATAAAAAAATTTCGCGTTTTAAATTATCAGCTTCATGTAACTTAAAATTCTGGAATGTTCTGTCATAGGTCAGTTTGCTCCCATAATCGATACCAGCGCATATGCTGCAAAAATTTTCTCTGTGTTCAAACATTTTAACACTGATTTTTCTAACATGCAGTAGAATTGATCTAAGATGAAGTCAAGGTAATTGTCAATAGCAGATTTTTGTATGCGACTGCAATATAAAATAGCACGCGAAGGCCGTGCAGCAGTTCTTAGACGCGCCAATAAAGCTGCCTGTGGGAGCGCCTGAAGCATTAAGTAGGGCCTAGTCTATGTGACCGAATAGTTACGGCAAGTTGGCCTTTGACCTGGTTTCAAGGGGAACTGAAGGGTGGAGTTAGAGTGTTACAGAAGGGCAGGGGTGGTTTATTGAACCTCTGCGAGGATGAAGAGGGGAGGAGGGAGACGACGGGCAAGTTCCAGGAACCACCAACCAGAGAGTCGCAACAAAATCACAGTCAGACATTCCTACCTAGATGCCTGCTCGTTGGTATTCGGGGGCAGCTCGCGGCCCACGCAAAGGCGAAGGGAGTGCCACACAAACATGCTCCTCTGCAATCTCCGTCCCTGTAAGAGATGGGCTACAGAGTAGTGGCACTCACCGTTGGGAGACATTTTGTAAACTTGTATGCGTCTCACAAGCTGCTAATATAACAATTTCACGATTCTCTCGTTAATAATACTGCTCATTATTATTTCCCTCAAACATTTTGACATAAAAAGATATTGTTGCTTGGTTATTTTTTTTTTTAGTTCGCATGTCTTCTCTGCCATAATGCTGAAGGCAAACAAGGAAAATGGCTGCCCAGCCGTGAGGTAGGTTCGGTTGCGTAGTATAGGGCGAATCCAAAAACCTTATTTTAAACCGTTTCATATTACACTTCAAATAACATGGTAATCCCACGATTATCTTGAACACAGATACTTAAACGCTAGTTTGATTGAACTATAAATAACGCAGCTGTGTGGCCGAGATGAGGTATAATACTGACTAACGATAAATGTCACACCGAATATGTTGCCACGAGTAATTTCTCTATTTGAAAGCGGCTGTTGGAAAATTCTTGGTATTTCGCTTACAGTGTTTGTTGAAGAATAGCTTTGGCCACAGCAAACTTGTACTTACAAGTTGTTCAGCTTGATATATACCATTTCGATGACCAGTATGTCCAAACAATAATTGAAATAGGCCTATAATTTATTGTTTTCATAGGTATTTAAATATATACAAAGTGTCATTTGTACTCCTTGTTTGCCACTTACATTTCTGTTTATGTGTTTATAAGTAACAGACAAATAAAATAGAACGAAAATATACATAGGGCTACAAAAATACATATTTTCCGGCAAACAGTATAAATATTTTTGTCAATTTAAGGTCAGCAATGTTACTGGGTGAATTACGATTGCTTAACAATTGTTTTCACCAATCTGCATAGCGTTTGCTAAAAATTGTTTCGTAATGAAAACTTTGTAAAGAAAAAAATTACACCCATTAGTTTCTCATGAAAACCCAAATTTTATTACGTAAAGGTGAAGAAAAGAAAAAAATGAAATTTTTGATGTCATTTATTTAAAATACGAGTTGGTCGCACCTTGCTTCATCTTACTCTATACTCTGTCCACTCTAAGGTTGCAGCAGAAACAAACAATTCAATCGAAATAAATCAAAGTAAAATTAATTATATTTTGATTTCTTACATTGTGATAGTGGCGTAGCATAGTTACCTTGCATTTTTCAACATTTCAAATCAAATTTACGCTGTGCGAAAGAAGTTATTGGCATTCACTTGGATGAAATAGTTGCAACCTTAGAATGGATAGTGTATAGTCCTCTAAGAGTGCTTGGCCTAAAGAGTTTTTACTTGTGTAGTGAATTATGTATAATTTTATGACCATGTTCCCAGAAAAAATGAATTTCTTTCATAGGTATTATAAGACTCGTTTTACATTTTCGTTAAGATTCCCGACGAGATTTATTTGCTTAGTGACAGTAAACCCTCTTCTAATAAATTAATACTAGCTCAAATATAGCAGCATACCATCGTGAAATACAAACAGGAAGTGATCAACACTGGTAGATCTGCGTAGTTGTGTGTGGCACGAACGAGAACAGCTCAGTCGTACATACAAGATGTTATACAGACGGTGTCCGGAATGCGTAGGTTTGTTAACGAAGTTCAGCATTTTATCTGGTAAGTCTTATTTAGATCACATAAAAATAATAAATTTATGACAACATAGTTTAGTTATCCTGAGTGTGACGTATTAAGTTACCAACTCCTACGCCTCCGGAACAGACGGGACTTATGTCTCGAATTTTAGTCACGTATTTATATTTTAATCTTGGTATTGTAAACACAAGTTGATTTTAACATTTCACTCAGTCGTAATTGGGAAATATTTTTGCATGCCCACGTGTAAGAGTAGTTCTTTTCTTTCATGATTTTTAAATTTCTTGCTAATCACATGTCAACGAGCTATCCGTGTAGGTTTTATTCACATTGTGAAAATAATATGTATGTACTTCTGCAATATTGTTGAGACAAGTTTTGAAATTGCAATGAAAATTTGATATTTAAGTCATGACTACGTTGTTAACTCGTTCACTGTTAAAAACTTACAACATAGACAGTACATTAAGTGTTCGCCATTACTTCACAAACATAATTGTATGGCCAATAACGATCGCAACAGATACAAGGTACGTTCACTCACATAATACTTCAGTCACAAACTAAATTTTGTAACGGGAAATAAAAATTAAGGCAATGTTATTTACATTAAATTAAAAAGAAAACTAATGCACTTTGAATTACTTCACTACGGTAAAGTAAAGCGTACAACAATAAATCTTTTTAGCTGTAAGCAAAATTGCATCCCCAGTTTGGCCTGCTAATATACATAAACACACTATCTGCTCACTCTCCCTCGTTGCTATTTCACCCGTTTTTCTTTAAAAAATTATTAACATTATTATTATCTGGGTTCGATTACCGACAGAGTCTATTGGATTTTCACGTGGGATAATCGTGCCTGTACTGTTCCGCAGATGGATTACTTTTTTCACAGATTTTCTGTTTTCTCCGCCCTTAATTCCAGACGCTGCACTATATCCACCTCATGTCACCCTTCAACGCCTCTCGAAACATTAACTGATAAGAGCCGTTCAAATCTCTCAAATCAGCTGCCCCTGTCGCGATTACGTCTGCAATTCTTTTAACATTTTACGAAGTTGTTACACACTTCTACCAGGTGTTCGAATCTAAACCTTCTACCAGTATCCCAAGTAACTACGCTAATATAGGTCGTCAAAATTCTGGAAAAATTAAATATGTATTTACACATACTTTGGCTATTAGAGGTATTCATGTCAAAAATCCGGCAGAAAGTAACAAACTATAAATGATTTCTCCGTGTTCAATACTGCTGTTCAGATTTATAGAACATTTTACATCCTTCCATTTCCTAAGTTGTTGAATTTTTAAATATTATGAATTTTCTTAAATATTTACTTAAGCTTCATTCGGTATTTGAAACTCATTTATATATTTTAACAGGCTTAAAATATACAGAGGATGAATTGAAACCTCTCATTCTGAAGTACAAGTCAACTAGATATCTCAATGGGTTATAGAGTTTTCACGGATTTATCGAAAAAACCTCAATATTAAATTCCCTTAATTGAAGAGTTTCGAAAAATTCTGAACAAGTGGAATCTGCGATTTCGTAAGTTTCACTCAGAAGCAAAAAGCACCTTGATGTCTCTACTGGTTTAAGCACTGTCGAGGATTCATTGACAACGAACTTATTTCCTATTCAACACCCTTTAATTTTTAAATTTCGAAAAATTCCTTCACAGTGGGTACCTACAGCGCAAGGGGAAACCGTCCTTAAAATTTCATCCTTTAGATCCAGGAGCTTGATTTGTCCGCTCATGAGTGAGAGCATAGGTTTACCAGTATTGAAGGGTACATTGTAACCATTGTGTACCTTAGATTCACAAGTTGATAACTACGAATCATTTATCAGCATATTTGTAGTTTGTTCCGTTTAAATTATGCTCCGCATTTCTAATAAAATAAACGAAAGAGTTAATCGTGCCTCTGGCACATACATTATTTTCCTTTCTCTCAGTTCATTTATCTTTAAAATTTTCAGCTTTTCCAAATATTTCCAGCGCTTTTCGTACGCATCTCGATGAGATTTAGCAGACATGTCCACTCCGGTATAGGCTAAATTAGTTCGGTAAATCCATTACTATTCCAGTTTATGGAGTAAGTGGAGTGGAAAGTGTACTGCTTCTTGCGCCAGGCGAACTGCTACACGAGCACATCTCAACGTCTTTTCTTGACATCCTTGTACGTTCTACAGTTTCTAGTGTAAGCCTGCAGTAAAGCTGCCTCTTCTCTTCGTCTCTCAATGTTCGCTCGTCTGTACTGAAGTACTGTTGTCTGCAGGAAACAACTACGTTCAAGAGTCTTCTGCGACGATTGGAGACTCTTTCCTTGATGTGTAGGAGTCGACGTTCAACTACACTTCGTGCGCTGTTTAACTGTCACATTAGGATGTTCTGTTTCTTGCAGATTGTTTCTCAGTAGTATTGTATTCTTATGTTACAAGCGGATTTGTTGTAAATACTGTAATTGTGGTGAAATTTACAACGTGTTATATTTTCGTACACCAAACTACTTGAAGTTTTATTCGAAAACGACTATAATCTTATAATACTATTTCACAAATGTTTATTGAGAATTGCGAATAAATAAATTTTGCTGGGCACATTAAAATAATTATTAAATTATAAGCCAGTGAAATTGTAAATTTGATAGCTTTACTCAAGAATTCTTTACTATATTTGTTCTTATTCAGCAATGCATAAAGGAATGTTTTTTCTTGTTGCTACAAAATTGCTTTACTACAGAAAATATTTCATTTTTTACGATCATTTATATGTTACGAGTACAAGGGATTTTTTTTTTATGTTTTTGAAACCAGCAAGCCAGCTGTGTACTGGAAATACTCAAAGTGTTTCCCATCAATAATAATTATAGAAAGTGCTCAGTTTTTTGTTCACGATCGTTTTTATTCTCTAGGCACCAGAGATTAGTTTTTAGTTTCAGAAACTACTGAAACCGGTTTTACCAAAAATATTAAAAGTGTTTTCCATAAGTAAAAACTGAAAATTTACCTAAACGTATTGACAACTATTATAACAATCAATTGCATTGCATATACGATCGGTTTGTAATAGTTAGAGTACACGAGTAGTTGAAAACTGTATTCTAACAAACTATGCGAACCCTTATTTTGTACTCGAGGGTGACTGAATTTTATAACTTACTATTTCCGGGTTAAGAAGTTTGATTACGTAAAACATTTACGTATATTTTACTTCGGGTGTTTTTTTATACATGGAATCAAGAATATTTTGTTTTGTATAAGATAAAATCTGTTACTTAAAATCAGCTACACACGTGTGCTTAAAAAATATGATTGAAATTATTCAAAGGTAACTTTTAAAATGTAGGATCTTAGTGTGTCTGTTAAAGCGGGTATCCTTACAAAACTGTTTCACTCCTACAGTGGCAAACATGCAGTGTGGGTTGTAATTGTGTTTCACGGTGCGTAACTTTCATAATCACAGAATTATTTTAAAATATTGCTTGTTCATACATGATGTTCGGGCACAAGGGCAGAGCTTATAACTACACATTTCCGATGTTAAGTGCGTTAAACAGAGACGAGTTTACAATACATCGTGAGTGTTTAAGACGTACGAGAGGCAGTGATGTCGCCACGTGACCACCAGGATATCATGATGCTGCCCGAGAACCTAGCTGACCTCGCCTGACCGACGTAACCACTGCAACAACCAGCCTGGGTCAACACGAGGTGAGAGGCGTTGGGCAATAATAACACAGTCACTGGACCCTTTACTTTACTGTGGCCAAATATTACATCTAAGCTCTTCCACGCGTGACCGTTAGACCGCATCGTTTGCCATAAAAGATATTTCTCCGTATACTACGCCCAAAAAGGTGTTTGTTCAAAGGACATTTGCCATAAAGGCATTTGCCATAAAGTCGTTTCTCCCAAAGTATTTTACCCTAATGCCATTTACCCTACAGCCGTTTGTCCTAAAAGTTTGTCTTCTCTAGAAAATAACTTGAATCCTAGTCTACCGGCGTTTACCCAAACGTCGTTGGCCCTAAAAGCGTTTTCCGTAAATTCGTTTGCGCTTAAGGCGATTGCACTAAAGGCGTTTCCCCTACACTTTAGGGGAAATGACGCGTATCTGAAACCGTTTGATGGAATGGTACTATTATATAAGTATATCTATGATAATTTTATAAACAATGGCTTCTGACTTAAATAACGGAACCTAGTTACAAAAAATGCTGCGGAATCATTTATAAAACGTAAAAGAAGCAACAAATTTGAATCCGTAACAATTAGCAAATATCACTGTGAGTTAGTGGATATTTATCTATGCCACTCATCTGTAACAATCCAAAAATTGGACTTGCGCCCACTCCCGGAAAATAATGTACTATGAGAATCCGTTATACCACGAAACCTAACTTGAAGAGTAAAATATTTTACTCCTTTTATTTTTGTTTGAAGTCTATGTTTGCCTATTTTTCTACATAAAATAATTAATGATTGTTATTATTGTTTTCAGGCAGGTAATAATTTCTCCATTTGCACCTTCCAGAGCTAATCCCTTCACTTGGTTTAACACATGTTTCATGTTGCGTCTCTGGCTTTAGTTTATTATAATTACATCAAAATTTCCTGAAGATGTGCCAGACGAATAGATAATGAAGTTCCACACGATATTGAGACGTACGAATATTTATGTATTGTTTTTCTATTCAAAGAGAATATTGAAAGTATAACTTCCTTTACGGTTTTTTTGAAATAAGGACAGGGCACTCTTAACATCGAACGTCAGTGAACTAAAAAAATAAAACAAAAAAAAAAAACCGACATGATTTTGTTATTATTGTTTTCTATAAGTTAATTGGTCATTTTCCCTTCAAGTGTTAGCATTATTATTATGACAGAGTGATAATCAAACACTTGATAAAATTCATCAAACGTTCTACGTAAATGTGGCTTACACACTAACTTAAGAATCACTAAGAATTTTATGTAAGTAGTCATCAGTTAGGTTTGATAATGTACCCGCAAATTAATTTTAAACATGTAACTATTATTATGTACTTCGACAACTATAAAGTTCAAAACAATCAGCAGCTAGAAGACCGAAGTGAGGTGTTATGTAACGCACAACCCGTATCCCGTAGCGAAGAGCTGGATTTATTGTCGTCAAAGGGGGAAAAAAGTGAAACATATCCTCTCCAATTCGATTGCCATTTGGAGCATAAAAGCGATCCGGACAGCGTGTAAAAACAAAAGTAATAAAAATAAAAAAGTTAATGAACACTAGAGTAATATCAGACACTTCATGAAAAACAGATGAAGTTCATACAAGCATGTGTAACTGCGAGAAGGGTATGTGGGAAGAGAGAGAGAGATAGAGAGAGAAGCAGGCAAGCGAGAATATATCCCTGAAGGAAAACATAGATGGCGCAGGAATGATTTTCTGTCAGGGACAGCTGATGTGTGCTACAGCGAGACACATACGCCGACAATCCTCCCTCCACCCCCTCCTAACATATCACTTCGCCGGAACACATCAACTCCGTTAAAAATTGAATCGGGAAGGAAATTCACAAACACGGGTGTCTTTTCTGAGAGAAAAATAAACGTCACTTTGTCTTTGTTTTTCGAAATCCTTCCCACCGGCCTTTACCGAGCGAGGTGGCGCAAAGATAACACGTTGGACACGCATCCAGGAGGACCCGGGTTCGATACCCGGCTCTGCCAATCCTGATTTCGGTTTTCAATGGTTTCCCGAAATCTCTCCAGGGGGATAGTTCCTTAACAAAGGTCACGGCTGACTAATTTTCCAGCTCTTGCCATTGTCACAGTCTTTAATGACCTCGTTTTTGACGAGACATAAAGCCCATTTACCGGCCTTTAGCAGACACAGTGGGAAACGTTAGCCTCAGAGTATCGTCTTAAGAGGGCGTGGTACATAATTCAACACCAAAAGCATAAATCTATAACTGTAGGTTTCCTGAAGCCAATTTGCGAAAATTAAACAACAGCAATCCTATACAGCAGGTTTTAGCCAACAATTTAAACAAAATTGTTTCCAGTGTTACGAACTTCTGAGGCACAATCTCTGACGCCGGAACCTCGTGCATTTAACAGCGGCGCAAGAGATCACGCGTAACGAATTAGTAATTGTGGATACATATTTATTTAAAAAATTGGTAAATACCATCATCTAGGATTTTCATTGAGTATTTTACCCACGTTGGCTTCAAAAAAGCGTAGAAATCAATTGATGTTTTCAGCGTTTATTTATCTACAACGCACTCTTAAGGTGTAGTATTAGATAATTTTCTTGTATTTTCAATTTCGATCCTATTTATTCAAGTTGTACACACATTATAAAATATTGCATGGCCAGGTGGAATGACTAGAACTGATCGGCTGCCGTACGTCCTTCGTCTAACAGACCCTGCTCATGTATTGTAGTTTACATCTTTGGACCGGTTTACTGACATCTAAGAACAGTCGAAGGAGTGAGTGAGTTTGTGAAGAGGTTTTGGTCAGCGCTTAACATCGAGGGCTTAGCCTAGGTGAGGGGTGATATGACGTGAGTATGGAGCAGCGCCGGAATGAAAGGGCGGGGGAAACGGGAGATCCCCGAGAAAACCCGCCGACCAGCGGCATCGTCCGGCACTATTCCCACATGCGAAAGTCCGGGGACCGACCCCACCGGGAATCGAACCCGTATCGCCTTGGTGGGTCTGACCCCTCGGCCACCGCGGATCCCCAACAGTCAAAGGAACTGTGTTCTTGATGTTATATAACCATTTAGCGTCAGTGTTCAACCGATCTTGGAACCGAGGTGATGCAATCCTTATATCGATGTTTGTATTGTCAAAATTTTCTTTTATACAAGACATAGGATATATTGTTGATAAACTCTTTGACATAAAAAATAATGGAGTCTTTCATCAGTTGGTCATGCAGAATCACCGCAAGGGAATATTAGGTTAACCTTCAGGAATGATCACAAGTAACATAAGATGATCGTAGCACAATTGTGATCTCCAAAATTTGTCACAAATATCGTCTCTGTCTCAATATTGCTACGTAGACTTAAAATTTTTCTAAACAAAAGTTATTGTATAAAATTGATAAATAAAATTTAGCAACTAGCTCTTCCCCTTAAAACAGGTATTTACGCGTATGACACTAAATTGCAAAATAATGTAACTTTTAATGTTGATTTCTGTTGTTGTTCAGATGAGCATCCGCAAAGGTAATGAAAAATCGGAGTTTTAAAATTGGTAGAGAAAAATAAATGATTTGTCTAAATATCCAGAAAATCTATTCAATAATAGGAATGTTACCTATTATTATTTGTGTTTATCTTTTAAAGCCTGTTTAATATGATGCATTTCGGTACCCTATTTCTTTTCTTAAATTTGTATAACCAGAGAATAACGTAAATCAAATAAGCGTTTCCTTCAGGTCCGTAATTCGTGCACTGCCGTTATGATGTCCCCGTGACGTCACTGGACCTGTCATTGTGGTTTTGCTTACTCTGATTCTAAAGCAACTAACATTCAGCTCACAAAACTGCGTTAAATTCGGTTGTTTGCATGAGGTAAAGCTGGAACTCGCAGAAGAGTTATGAATTGTGTCAAGTTTGTTTGTAACGGAATGCAATGAAATGTGCTCCAAATAAAGGTATTATATGGATATTGTGTTACGAACCAAGACCGTCTGCATGGTTGAAAGCTGCAAGATGATATTTGAAACATTTTGCTATTTGCGACATATGAATCGTTTAATTATGTGATCTTTTCGTCAATGTTAGTCAATTTATTGTTTACATTATAGCAGGGTTATCATAGTTTTCAGGAACCAATGAACTTTGTATAAAAATAGAGAAATTATATTTCACATTCAACAATCGCATACTTCTACAGCCTTTAGTCATTTTTTATTTACGTTTGAAGATTGAAACGTGGAGGGTTTACTGTTACGTTAAAATACGGAATTTGTATAGCTGAATAATTTAAACATTAAATTTTGTGCGGAAATGTTACTTGCGTGGTTTCATTTAGTACATAAAGAGTTATGAATTGTTGATCTTCCTTTTAATTTTCTCTGGAAATAATCACGTCTCGCAGAAAAAACCATAAAATTTGCTTAACGTAAAAAATTTAACAGTCGAAAACAAATTATTGAAGACAGTGTTTTATGTGGAAATAACTTTATGACAAAAGTAAAGCAGACATAGAATTTATGGTTTTATTAAACTTCTTGTTAGCAAAGTGACAACACAGAGTCATTATTTTGTAAAATTCTGAATAATCAAACTATTTACAAAGTTTATATAGAAAGCTTTTGGCTTAGTAGGTTCATGGCTTCTGGGCTGTAGCCTCGTCGTTGTCGCATTTCTTGCCGAGGTTGTGGTAGACATTGCAGCCTCCATGTTCAGAGCGATGTTGCCGTAGCAGTAACTGATAACTTACTGGCAAGAAACGTCACGAAGAAATACTACAATAACGCGGCTATAACTCTGAAGCCTAGAACTCATAAATAACGGCCACGAAAGACTGCGAACTGAAATATTTTTTTTTAGTAATTCATTAATTAAAAATCTTATAATTATTCTCATTACTATAGTCACTATAAACTCATTCCAACCTGTTCGGGAATAAACACCATTAGTGTGACGTCACAAGACGTTGCTGGTTCCCAACAGATCTATTCTCACACCTGCTAAGCAATGATCTAATGTTACATTCCTAAGAAAAATTGGATAGATTCTATTGTTTTTAGATATAAGAAAAATCATAAAAGTTATGAACGTAGCCTCTCAGATAAAACTGCAGCATACTCGGAGTTATTTATGTGTAATTAGTGACGAGGTTAAGGTAAACTTGCATGTTTGTTCTAGTTTGAATATTACAATTTATTAACAATTCAAAGAATGATCATACAAAAAAAAAATAATTAAGTCAACTGGTAACTAATATCTACATTTATATTTCAATGTCAAACTTTCAAATCAAACATTTGTTTGGAACCAGTGCTCTTGTGTGACGTCACAACTAATGGTGTCCATACTTTGTCTTAACCAAGAGCAAGGAAAATGGCTCTGCTCAATAAAACTTAACTGTATCGCAGATTAGAGGGCGTAATTTCAGTTGTTATTTTAGTTCTCTAAATTGTTTTTTTACAATGTTTTTTAGAGTTTAAAAGGAACAATTCTCTAGGAAAAACTTTTTACTGATCCGTCTGTCAATAGTAGTTTGATGAATAATATTTCAGAACAGATGTTTCCAAATTGAAATCTTATTTAATTTAAGTTTAGGGAGAAATGAAGTGACAGACATTCAATTCAGAATAGTCATGAAGAAACCTGGCTGGAAGGAACAATGCTGCAACTACAGAATCAATCAGTAAACAGCTGGTTGTTGTGTAAATATGTTTTTATTAGGTAGTTAAATGAATTCTCAAGGATTTCAGTGTAAAACAAAATGTAAATGGTCTCTGTCATCTTAAGACTATACTTGGCAGATTCTTAATGATTTCGTTTATAATGAATAAAAAACAAAATACTATCGATATCGAAGGATTTTAACATTATTTTGACACTAATGTTTATTAATTTGTACTATAATGTCTACATTTCTACATTTATGCACACAAATTATCATAAATGTTGTTATGAAAGCAAACCGAATTCAACTGATTTATTTTTGAGGGGCAGGAAGGGGAAAAACGAACAGAGTATTATTTTAAATCATTACCTACCATAATTAATGCATTTTATGACTGCGCGTTATCCAATAATTTTTTTCAAACCTTTTTGTTTCAAATAATTTAGCTCTTACTGCCGTGGACAAAGTTTATCATAATATGTGAGTTTTTAAGGAAATATTAATAACATTATATTTTTCATAGTAGCATTGATTATAAACGTCAGATCGGTTACTATTCTGTACATTATGTAATAAATAACTATCACTTCACCCGTCATTACAATAATGTATGTTAAATAAATATAGTTTACTGTGTCTGATACGCATTGCTACAAATTCTTCATATTTTATAATAGTTTTGTACTCAGGATTACATACTAGTATATGAGTTTCATGTATTCTAAAATTATCTATGTATAAGATGCAATTTTAAATGTGCCATACAAATAGTAACATATCGTGTGACTGTTTTAATGATTATATTTCACAACCATAGAAACATTTACCTCTGGATCCATTTTTAAGAAAGCTAACTGTATGAAACAGTCTGTGTCGTACGTAAAATATATGAACACATTTTCGATGTAAATTATTTCTCTGTAACAAATTAACGTCGTCTATAATTTCAAGTTTTGGGATCAGTTTTTAGTAATAAAAATTAAAACCAAACACCAGTTAATTTACCTGTTCTCTAGGATTCAAGTTTTCCAAATACATAGTGTCAGTGAAAATGCATTGTAAATTAACCAACGTTGAGCATAATTTGTGGTTTAAAATATTTCATTAACGTTAACTTGTCTGAAAGTGTCTCTGTTTTCCGAAAATAGCGAACAATCATAATAAGCAGCCTTGCAGAAAAGTTGGCGTCTGGTGTTAAGAAATCTAATTCTTGTGTTGTCTTAATAATCTTTCGAAAACGCACATTGTTTGCTCGTAGTAATCTGTTTGGTGACCAAAACATAAATAATACTATAAAAAGTTAGAACTATTAACAGGGCGAAAAAATTCGGCCGTCTCAAGATGTGAAGTGATAATATTTTAGTCAGCACTTAACATGTAGGTCTTAAGCACTGTTGAGGGGTGACATTATGTATGGAGCAGCGCTGGAATGTGAAGGGTAGGGGAAGTGGGAGATCCACGAGAAAACCCGCCGACCAGCACATAGCCGGCACGATTCCCACATGCGTCGTCTCACACTGTTTGACTAAGCATGATGAACATATCAGTAGTAGTGTCGTTGTCATGTCAAAGTATAGGAATGGCAATACCACTGTATTAACTAACAGTTCACTTAGTAATTCTACTTCTGCGGTTATGTTCGTTAAATATTGTACAATTGCGTAAAGGTCCTTAATGTGCACGTTTGTTGGAAATATATGCGAGTGTTTGCTTTAGGATGGTTTTGGTTTATGGTAAAAATGCATTGACTGTATCCCGGTTAATTCCAACGTCTCGAGAATGCAAACCCGGTACAGACTGAGATATTAAAAAGAGGCTCCTGTGTTGAGAGATTTGTACTGGCGACTGCTGTACAGCCGAGTGTACAGGAAGAGACAGATTCAGGTTTTGTGTTGCGAGACTAGTATTAGTGACTGTCCGGTGACGTCAATCGAGGATGACCACTCTACAATGCTAGGAAGAACACTCGAAGGAAAAGCGAGACTACACCAGGAACTTCTCGGCACTCAGTAAAACAAAACTGATATTAAGGGGCCTCCCTAGATATGCTGTGTTGTGTGTGAGGCCGGAGCGGTAAGGTTGCCATTGACCGGCGTAAGTAATGAATTATCGCCTCTCAGCGCAAGATACTCAGATGACGTGCAGTGCTTTGCCACTATTCTTTTTCCTATGGGACTTTAAGCGGTGACCACATTATTTTATTTATAGATATCATAGTTAAAAGTCAAACGTTTGTTTCTATAGATGCGGTTGTTATTTTTCCATGTATGGCAGTCTGGCCATTTTGAAACGCCCGAAAATAATGTTTCTAATAAACGTGCCGAATTTTTAAAACTATGGCGACACTGTTTGAAGTTTGTTCTTTTCATATGTATATATATACAAATGTAGTGCGTGTTAAATAGTTTCGTCAAAAATATAAGAGCTGTAACTCGTCGCAAGGAATTTGAAGCGCAGGTAGGGATATTGCATAAAGCCGAGAAGAAGAAACTCCACAGGGATAAATTTTCCTCCTAATCATGTCAAAGTCATGAACGATGCCTCATTTGCAAAGAAATTATAACTACGAAAATATTATTTTTCTAGCAATGTGATAGTAAATATACATACGATAACACACTTTCACTACAAAGAACATGTCAACTACTACAAAAACAGATTAACATAATGTTTGATAGTGACGGTTACATACAGGATTTGTAGATAAAAATAATGCATGCAAAAATATTGTCACTAGCCAGGTTAGTAAGATCGTCGACACACATCATATAAGCTCTCACTGTTCCTGGCTAGTTGTGTGTTTTGGTTTATTCCCAGAGCGGTGTGAGGGATGATGATATATTAGCGGCAAGCCTTTATGGGTGTAATTATTGTTTTGGTGTCTTCTGGACTTCTGCTGATATCATGAGTATAAGACTGTTCGCCAATCAGCTTGCGTCCGTATCAGAGGTATGTAACATTTCCTGACACTTGCAAGGACGGGAGTTTGTTTACACTCAGAAAGTTTTAGTTATGTCATTATTAACTTCGTCACTAGAGGATACATCCAGAAATCACATTGACTCTATAACATTTCGATTTTTCCTGAGCAGTCGATGGAGTCCTCAGTTCGACGAGGGCCAAGTGATTGACAAACATGTAAGTGACTCTGAAAGCGACGTCGGTAGCGACGAGTCATGGAGACTGTGACGTCAGGGGCAAACAGTGACTGCCGCTATGCGGAGAAGATTCGACGGGACGTCAGGAGGAAAATTATGGGGTAATCGTTAGTCGTGAGGCACGTACGTGAGTTGGGAGAACACTGGTGTGGCTGTGTGGAGGAAGTAAGGCATAGAGAATGAAGAATGTAGATATTACAACTGCTATGGTGACGGACATCATTTTAGTAGTAGTGAACCTATAGGATGTGAGCTACAGACCGTCATAAATGTAGGCCGTATATTAATTATTATTTAAGTGTGTTCTCAAAACTATATTTAATATAAATAAAACTTAAAAATGAGATATTCTCATGTAAGCCAATTATTACTATAGCTCGAATTAGTAAAAAAAAAAAAAAAAAAAAGAAAAGAAAAGAAATAGCATACAATTTAAAACTAATTTGTTTAGAGAGGAAATTTATGTTTTGGAGGTGTATATACGTGAAAGGATTAGCAAAGATTTTAATTTCAGGGTGATTTTTAATTACATGTAAATTGTGCTCTAATTGTCTTAAATGTTTGTTGGCACTTAAGATAGTTAGCGGTAAAGGGAGAACTTCTGTTAACCCTTTTTAATTACTACATTAATTTCACTGTGTATTCGTCACACATTGTCATGCGCCTATTGACTTTGTTCATTCGCAGAATTTGCAGAACTTGAACAATCCATGAATTTTTTTCACTACAATAGTCAACTTAAAAAAACAGCAAGCCACTGGAGGTATATTTTATTTGTCTGCGCTGTTACAGACAGTGGTAATTTTCAAATATTACATTCCAAAGTCCTGGGGCCGCGGTGGTGGAAAGGTCAGACCTCTCGCGTCCCACATAGGCGACCTGAGCTCGAGCCCCTGCGGGTTTGTTCCAGGATTTTTCGCACGTGAGAAACGTGACGGGCGTTGCTGTTGGTCAGTGGATTTTCTCGGGTAACTCCCGTTTTTTTTCAACTCTCTCATTCCGTACCTGTTCCACACTCATCTCATCCTACGTCATGCATTCCTCGGGCTGGAGAGCGCCAGACATGTGTTCCTGAACCCTGTGTGTCTACCTGATGACGGGAACAGATTCCAGTTCCCGAAACGTCGTTAATACTGACTGTTTGGAAAACTACTGTGTTTTGTTTCGTCTCATCATTTGTGTCGTTTGTTGTCTTTTCTGTTTGTGTCCTACATCTTTGTGTTTTGCTTAGTCTCATCGTTGTGTTGTTTGCTGTATTTCTGTTTGTGTTTTTGTTTCGACTCATCGTTTTGTCGTATGTCAACTTAGCTAGTTTTATATTCTTGTTATTTATTTTATTTTCTGTTTGTTCCTTGTTTTAACTGACCAGATTCCAGTTTAGGAATTTCATGTTGTGTATGTATCCTGATGACTAAAGCATACTCTGCTTATTTATGTTTTCTTGTAGTATTTTTAGTTTACTTTTGACAGTCATTTATTTCGCAATGAAGTATGTCTAAGTAAATAAATCCAGTCATGCACTCCCATTGCACAGTTCTTTCAAAGAGTTAGCTATATTTACGAACAGTGTGAAATTTGTCAGTGTAGTATATTATTCATTCACCTAGAGTTAATTGAAAGCACCAAAAGTTGGCTTTTAAGGAAAGTGTAATTCATATTTTGTGAAAGAAAAGGTGTTCTCATGCATTCAGCTACACAAAGAGATCGTAAAGTCAACCTGTCTTTGCAGGTATTCCTGTGAAGAAAGGGATCGCTTGCATACAAACTTAAGCTGTGTTTAATATTTGATGTTGTTTGTGATTAAATAATGGCAGCCTCTTGTTGTTTTATAATTATTTTTTTGGAACAAGTTTACGTCTTTTATTTAAACTGATATGCACAGTAAGTTCCTATGTTTAACAAACATTTACTAGACTAGGAGACAAAAAATTAACTTGATAAAATAGCACATTTCTTAAAATTATCTCGTAAAACATTACTTTTAGCATTAGAATAATTAGAAACAAAGCTGCTGACTAATTAACGGCCAGAAAAGTATTCCTTGAACAGTATTTCTAATTCCTAACTTAATTGAGAATAAAAATAATTTAAAATTATATAGTAACTAGTAACGGACACCGTTTTGTTTTTTGTGCAACGCCGTCGTGGTCGACTTCCAAACGTTTAAGATACTTTTAAAAAGGGCTATGAACACCTGGATAGACTTTATTACGCCGTGTATGTTCCAATAATTTTTACATTGTGATTTCCCCTACTGTTTCTCTTAGGAATAATTAATTATTTTAATGCGTAACTATACATAGCGACACACACTGTCGACACCTGAAGTATTTCTTAAAGAAGCGAGTTAGGAATTATTAACGTAATTAATATAATTACTTGAATCTATTATGAACCCCTTGACTTTATAACATTATAAATAAATATTTAGAGTATCGTGACTTCCCTTGGCATAAATGCCCTCTTAATTTTGTAGACCTCCCATTGGATGACTGTGTATGCATGTCGTCGTGTCGGCAACTGGACATATTGGAATGAATTTGCTCTAACGACAACGTATTGCAACATGGTTATCATCCACGTGAAGACTTCTTTATGGTTGTATTAACGGTTATGATGCAGACTTAAAATATTCCCGGCAAAATTATATGGGATCTCGAGCAGGTAATCGGGCATGCAATTCTACGCCTCCCCGATCAAATGTGTCTGATGAGTGACGTTCAATTGTGGTCTTTTTTTGTTTCAGAAATAGGTTGGAGCATCGCTAGGCATGAGTCCCGCTGTTATGAGCCAAAATTATGTAGCACTAAGACCTCGATCCGCATATGTGAGTAGTTTTCCAGGAAGATCACTTAACCCTGCTGAATTCAACCTTCCACGTAACACATCGTGGGCGCAGTAACAAGCCACTGGCAATCCCTGCACAGACGTTCTGCCCAGACTGCATTATCGCACGAGTGTTCTCATCGACTCTCCCCGGCGTTGTGAAATGCACAGTCTCGTCACGTTAATGTAAGCATTTTCGATTATAATGTTACATGTTTCATTTAGACAATTTGTAACTTTCTGTTACTTTTCAGTGTAAAAAAAACAGCACAAATAATGTAGAAGGTTCAAACGTCTAACCGCATCGTAGATTATGCTGAAAACACATTAAAATGCATTAAAATACGCGGAATGCATCTATGTAAACATACTCAAAGTTAAATTCAAGTACACAGAAATACGCTTTTGTTGATAATTCTGGACAAAGAGGTTGTATACAAAAGGGTTCATTTGTCCATAAACTCACCAATGATGATGCTATCCTTAGTGAAGGCAGCCCAGTCTGTGTAGAGCAAACGGTTTGAGAAATGTTCCTCGTCGACATATTCCTCCGGCAGCCAACTGCACAAAGAGTATCTGTTCGTCACAGATAATTTTTCCCGGCGAGGCTTATCCTCGCTGATCGCTGTATGAATACGTCAGGTTTTCACTGAGCATGTACTTCTTGTTGCCAGAGCGTATGCCTTGCTATTCTGTGATAATATCATCGACAGTAGTTCTGTTTGTCCACATTATTGATGATGGAACTTCGAGATATTCTACTTGTTCCACGGCTTCGGCCGAGTTATCTGTGTTTCCTCTAGCAGCTCACAAGGGCAGCCACTTGCGTAGATCTGTTTGTGCTTGCGATTCCTCAGGTAATGGTGTGTTAAAGGGGAGGATATTAAAAAAAATTATGGTATTTTCAGTTTTTTAGCCATAACATTTATTCTAATTGTATTATCAAAATTTTCTCTTCGGTAAAGCATAGGATACTTTATTGGTAAACACTTGATATAAATAAGAATGGCATTTTTCATTAATTTGTCATGCAGAGTCATTGCAATATAATTCTTGAAAGTTAACATATACTTATTTTGCAAAAGTATCTGTATGACAAATAAATGAATGACTCCATTATTATTTATGTCTATCAGTTAACCAAGCATATATCCTATGCTTTGTTGAAGATAAAATTTTGATAAACAATTTGAATAAACGTAATGGCTCAAAAACTAAAAATACAGTGAAATTGTCTAACACTTCTCTTTGAGGGCGACGAAGATAATCACATAACTCCTCGTCTTAGCCTCTAGGCGCAATTCAGGTTAAGGCTGCATTCGTAATAACTCTAGCACAGCATACAAATAGCTCAGCCGCATACAAATATCACAGTACACCTTGCTACATTCGCGCACAACATAGCGTTAAGGAGAGAGAGAGTTTAACGGCCCTTTAACAACGAGGTCTTGAGAGCCGATGAGGGTGAAGTGAGTTAAAGGTACAACACAACATGCATACTCAAACCAGGATTCTAACCCAGGACCTCTCGTACCGCATACTGGTGCCCGGCCTACTATGCTAGGCGGGCCGTAAGACATGGAAGCGTCCGACATAATTCGTTGCATCAGTCTCGAAAACTAATCATTTCAAAAATGTTTGCTGTTGCCCTTCGTGTACTTAAATGATAAAATCATATTTTTACTTTGTACATAATCGTACATGTGTAAACATCCTGTTGTATTATTCGCTTTGCTTGTTGACTAGCTGAGCCTTGAACAGTGCACGGCGCACAGAATATAGTTAAGAAATTACTAACTTCTTGTGCGTCGATCATATGCTATTCTCCTGTGCGAATGCTGTGCGTCTATGCCTGTTACATATTTGCACACGTTCAACTTCCGTGCGTCTGTGTTGTTTGTATGTAGCCCGGACCTCACTGAGCTAGCGCGCAGTCTCCGTGCTTCAAATCGTCTGTGTGGGACTCTCAATTCTCACTTTATTATTTGAAGGCGTAACGTTAAGTGTGTGTTGTAGGTCTACACACCTATAAATTTTTAAAAGTTCTTCAAGAAGATGTTCATGTCTAAAATCACCGCAAAAATACCTATTCTAGAGATTTTCTGCCGTGACTAAATAGGTTTTAATAACTAATGGAAGACATATAATAAGTATGGGCATGCAACACTATTTAAGTTATAATCATAAACATACGTCTCGTACACGCACGGAAAAGTTTATTCAAGAATACGCCTTTAGCTTACGAAGCTTCGCACGCTCCTGTTGACAAACAGGTTACGATTTAACGGCAACATATCAGTAGAATTTATTTGGTTTGTTATTTTATATTACTTTCCTTTTACATAGATTCGGTCATTTTTAGAATTCGCTATATATACTATAAACAATAGTTCGCAGTAAAACACAGCATTTAAAATAAAGTTTAACTAATTTTCTGTTTCAACGTTTTCTTTGGGATATCCAGTTTTATAGACCTATACGGTTACAACTGATTACGAAATAATTTCACTAATTTCTTTCTTATACTGTCGCAATATGTTCTCGTTGTATCGTAGCATAACGCACAAAATTCTGGTACGAAATGCTATTTATGGAAACAAATTGATTATTCCAAGATGGCGACAAATGTTCACCTTCAATTCCTTACGACATATTTCGTGGAGTCTTGAAAACTCGGAAATGTGTTCTCTTCCGCCCACCTCGACGTTGTACTTACGCCTTGCACTACGCGAGTGTGTTTAAACTCCTTAAAACCAACCGTAATCGTAATACAAAAGATGAAAGAGACCTGCGTTGGACCTTAAACACATACTTTCAACGAATAAAATAACAAGGTCATCGCATAAAGTCCCATTTAAAAAACACTTCCAACGTAAACAATGAGCGCTAGTTTAGTACACTGCTCTAAGAGGCGAAGCAAGTATTGCAGTCAACTTATCGCCTGACCCATTCCCATACCTCAAACGGAAAGAAAAAGCTTAAGTACAAATAATTCTTAAAGTGAAATCCATTTTCAGAAGGAAAATGTTAAAGTGAAGCAAGTGGGCTACGTACCTCGTCGACAGCGAGACGAATTGAAACAATGATTTGCTACTTGAGACAAATTATTGAAGCTTGGCGAGGAATTTGGCGGGATTGTCCATTACCATGGTTAAAAACCCATGCCATCATTAATCTGAAAATATTTTAGGAAACTGCGTGAAACCTAAACTATGTTGGTCAGAATAGGAAATTAGACATCAGTTCTCTACATAAGTCGAAAGTGATGTCGCTGTGTTACCTCACTTGTCAGTTTGATTGAAATATTTAAAAATCTTCGGACGTTTTAGTCACGAATTAAAAAGTCAATACTTTTCCCGATAATTTCAAAAGTTAAACATTTTTAAAAACATGTTGATATTATAAGAAATCATGAATTAAAATGGTCTTTTGACTTTTCACGGTAAGTTTGCTTACATTGGCACAACTTGCCACTACGGAATTCCTAGACTAAAAGATAATTTGTTTTATTAAGCATAATTCGCATTGTACCCAAACATAATGACGGAGGTGGTATTTTTAAGCCATCACACGCAGCCTATTTCAGGAGAAGGCTGTGTAAAGTGTTAATCTGAAGCTTGTCCCTCATAACACACTTGTAAATAAACGCTTTCAATAAGGCTTGAAACACGCACTTACTATAGACGAAGCTGTATCTAACTCTAAACAATAATTCACCCTTATTGTCAATGATTATTTTTTTACTTTTATAAGCAAGTGAGTTAGACATGCTTGGAACTTGATTACAAATAAAGGGAATGTACTAAGCCCTGACAGCTGCATACCAGACAGTATAATATATCACTGCAGGTAACAGTGACACTTCGTCTTGTAAATAAATCGAGCAAGAAAAAATATTTTCTACTGCATACCAAATATTAATTCTATTTTAACATAACATATGATAGTAAATTGTATATAACAATCCGCATTTATTATTTTTTTAACCAAGTAAATATTATTTTATCAATAAGCTCTTACGCTTAAGTTCACGAATATAAAAGTAATAAAATAATACTGTCACACATCTCATAATTTATTTCAGGAGTAAATGGTTAACTGCTCTCGTAGTGTCTCAGTTGGTTAAGGGATGAAATTCAGTCGTTTATAATTGTTTGATATATTTCAATTAAAAGCAGAATTCTCTTTATCTGTTATCAAGTCTCAAGCTTGTCTAACTTACTTTCTTATTAAAGGAAAAAAATCATTGACAATAAGGGTGAATTATTGTTTAGAGTTAGATACAGCTTCGTCTATAGTAAGTGCGTGTTTTAAGCCTTATTGAAAGCGTTTATTTACAAGTGTGTTATGAGGGACAAGCTTCAGATTAACACTTTACACAGCTTTCTCCTGAAATAGGCTGTGTGTGATGGTAAATGTATTAGATTCCGGATTACATTACCATATTTCCCTCACTTGAGCGGCGCTTCTAGCGGAAGCAATTTCCCTCCACAATGCGAATGCCGGGATGTAATAACAAATGACTAAACGATAGAATAGCCAATGAAACGAAAGCAATAATGGCCAAAATCAACGAGAGTAAGTGGAATGATCTGTTTAGGTTTCCTTTCTACTTTTTTTGTCGAAACACAGATCGCATTTTCAACTTTTCACTATCTGGGTCTGAATGAGCAGTTCGTTTGGGCTAATTGTATTAAAAGAGGTTGTTCAAATTCGTTTAAAAATTTTGCTACAGTATAAAAAAGCACACACACGTACTGCGCTCATATGTAACTTGCCGAAAACAAATCGTAGTGACAGTCTTAAACACTTCTTCAAATGCGCAATATTTTTAACGTCGTGTAAGATCAGAGCACTTTTGCTTTAATTTAACATTCCTCAAAACAATAAATAGCAAAACTACCAAATTAAATGACATTTCAGTGTTTCCTTCCATTGCTTGGTAGTAGTTAGCCATTTTCAGGTCCTTAAAATTTGTAGGCCTACAAATAGAGACAAAACATTAACTATCAAAATAAGCAAATAAACACACTAAACTAACTTGCAGTTAGCGAAAGTTCAGTGGATACATACAAGTACAATCAGCGTACAATATTTTTTATTGATAAAATAAAACTTGTCTAGTGGTGTAGTAAAATTTTGAACATTTTAAAGGACATTAACAATCGTGACCATGAATTTTAACTAAATTTTTTTAGTAAGCACACATTTTCTAGGGAATTGTTATGGACTCACACCTTCACTAAGAATGCTGAAATTTTCTTCGAAATCATGATATTTTTAATAAGGTTGCTACAGTTTCCTATTTCTGCAAAATAGATCCACAATGAAATAGTTCTGTGGGTTTATATGACTTTTCTTTCGGCATAACGCGAGAGCATCTGTGAAAAAAAATGTACTTGCAACGAAAATGAAATTCATAATATTTTTTTTAAAAATTGTATCATACTTAATAAAGATTTTCAAACATGATTTGACATGCTTTATTTCAATTGAGTTATTTCTGAAAATTGTCATAGTTGTAAATGTGAAACATTATGAGATGATTATTATTCTGACATTAAGAAAATATGAAACTTTAAGAATACTCTTAAATAAAATCACTCAAATTTCTCACAATTATGGGCATTTCCCACATTATTTGATACATCTATGGTTAACTAGCAAAGAAGCGATAAAGGCGACACTCGCATTGAACTCTAATGTGAATTTTCCGTTTTCCGATCATAAATAGGATACTTCAAACGACATCTGGGTATTATTGGTAAAATAATAATTAATATTTTTATTTTTCGTACCAGAACACAATCTGAATGTACTTTTAGTAACTGCGTTTAAGTGTGCTCTGCACTGAAAAGTTAGTAATTATATTATTGTTCCGAAGACTGACCAATCCTTATACATAACATAAATAGTAACTTCCCACAAATAAAATATTTTTTGGTTCCATAGTTTTCGTCCAAGCTCATGTCAAATTAGCGATTTGACAATTTTCGCAACTTACCCAAAGTGAAAACTATTCAAACGATACGAATTAAATAATATAGAGGGAAAGTTAGTGAGTTGAGCTACAGAATGACATCTTTCAAAGTTCACGTAAATTTGTATTAAAAAAATTAATCTTGAATACACCTAATGGCTTTATACATTTACGTTCCCCCACAATTATTTCCTTCGTATCATTTTAATAGTTTTACTCTGGGTAAGTATCGCAAATATTAAAATCGCTACTTTGGCATGGTTTTGTACAAAAACTATGTAACCAAAAATAATTTACTGGTGGGGAATTACTATTACTGTAGTATGTAAGAGTTAGACAGTTTATTTGTACAATTACAAAATTTCGGTACAGAGCACACGTGACACGCAAAAATATAACTACTGTAAATAATTTTGTCATATCTATTCTTATTTATAAACTGTCATCAAACGTACCTACTCACTTTATCCTGACTAATTCCGCAATATTGTAAATTATTTTAAGAAACAATTCGTGTGAAAATAAAATTTATAAATCATTTAGTATTTATGATTAAATTTGGGATGTGTGATTTCCCTAAAATTTGTCGTTCAAAGTATATATTAATTTTAATTTGTTCTAACATATATTTAACCAGTGCATGGAGGCATATGTGTCATATTAATTATTTTGGCGTGGCTTATTAAAAGTCAAGGCCAGTGCTTAAAGGAACGTTCAGGACATTGTCAGAGCGCTTTGTGTATTGTGTTAAAGGCGATAACGCCGAAGATGCGGTGAGCCGTAAAGGTAAGGCATTGCCAGTCGTTGAGAAAGCAAAATACCTTCTTTAAGTTAAGCATAATAAACACAGACTTATTACACCGTTTTATTACATAATATTATAACCAGTTTTATTTATGCTATGTACTTTAAAATGAATAAACAATTACATTTATATAATTTTTTCTAAAACATAGATAATTTGCAATAGCAGTGACAGTTTGCACGATCTGATGTGTTTCAATTTAAGTTTATAAAACAATCACTTAACAAATGAAATAAACCGCTGCGTGTACCGTATGTCCACTCCACTTTAATTTCATGAATACAAGTGATAAATGTAATCAAAGAAGCTATTTAAGATAACACGTGGCTTAAATATTCTTGGCCGAAACACGACTCAAACAGCAAGTTGAACTCGTGCATGGGCCGAGAGCAGCGTTTTCCCTACAGTGACCTTGAACCACGAGCAAGCTAGCACAGAGGTCTTTGTGCTAACGAATGCGGGCGCCATGCCAGCGCAAGTTGATAAAAGGGGTACGGTTGATCGGTCGAAGGGACGGGAAATGTTGGGTGGTTGAGAATGGGAGGGGGGTACAAGGGTGAGGGTGGGTCCAATCGAACGCGTTGTTGTTAATGGCGTCACTTTGAGTTCCGGTGGAGTGGAGGTCGTTGAGGCGTTGGCGACAGTAACTCTTCCGCCCTTTTAATTTATCTGGAGGCTAGCGGCATTGCAGCAGTAGATACCTCGTCCCTTCAAGGCCTCAATGCAGTGTTTGAGACATCCCTCAAAGACTACCTGAGGCGCAGTCAAATGTTCTAAGAGAATAACTCTCAAGATATTCCACATAACGTAGTTGTGTCGTTGTTGCTTTACCTCTTTGCATTTATCAAGGAATTACATTTATGTTCCCACTTTTAAAATGCAGTAACGTCACGTAAATTTCTTTTCTTTAAAAACACTCGGTATGTTCTATAATGCCAGAATTTTCTCAGAAAAAATATTAATTTTCTTATCCAGACAAAGAAAGAAATTATGAGGCCATATTTTAAAAAACTTATTTGAAAGCATAATAACATACCCTTGCACGTATACATTTTAGCTAACATTTACACAGCATAATCAGGGTTCGAAATGTCAAAATAATCAAAAAGCACGAAAACATTTTAGATCACGATAGTCAAAGGCTTTGAGACGTATCTAAGTTCGTTACATTTTCAAGGAAAAACTACTAAACTTCTGTTTCACAATAAAATAGTGTTCATCTTTATGTTAACGGGTTTTCTATTCTTAATTCGCCTTATCACGTATCCAAGTAGAAAATTATCTAACCTCGCAAATATAGATAAAAAAATACTAGACCAGAGAAGAATTTTTATTTTAACCCTAGTCTTGTGCTAGAGAATGAAAAAGAAAAACGCTCGTCTTCGAAAGGAATGAACTGATTGCTGTTTTATTTAATCTACTAACAACTAAAGTATTTGTAAAACAGTCGTAATTCATTCAACTGAAGTTGTACAAAGAATCATCTCCAGTAGTGAACGTTGCCTTGTAACGATATGACATTTTCGTGCCGTGCTCGAATAATTGTAATAAACAACAAAATTCAAACTGCCAAACATTTTTCAAAGGGACTTACTTTGTTGAAAGAGCATGTGTAGTGCCGTGATCGTAATATACAACAAAAGTGGAAAAGTAAATGCAGATCATAGCATTCCATTAAACATTGCGAACCGTTTTGTTATAGTGATGGGTGGAAATCAAGCGTATTTAGGCCTACTCATTTGTTAAAAAAAATTATGTTTGAATGTTAGATTACAAACTTATTATTTTCCTGTCATAGTCGAATTTCGAAATGAAATATACCAAATTTTCAAAGGAAGAAATCTGTTGCTAAATGCTTTCAGTTTTACTGGATGCTCGTCAATATTTTTCGCGTATTTTAAAGCGGTCTCTTCCATAATTTTAAATTTTGCAACACGTCTCTTGTTATTAAAAAAACACAGGAAAATTTTACGAAAGAAAAAAAAACTATATACTTTTTGAAATTTGCAATATTTGGTTTTATTCATAATTAATAGATTAATGTGCTTTCAAGTAGTCACAAACTTTTTTATATATTTCCATCGAAATTGTCGATTTTTATGATATTTTATAGAGTACGGTTATAAGGAAAGTGTAAAGTAGCCAAATTATAAAACTATAACTGAAGTTATATTAAAAACATAAATTTTTCTCAGATTTCGAAATCCAAACATTAAATCTTTGTTATATTTCTACGTTCAGCTACGTCTTAGAGTAAATGTTAAAAATACCTATGTACAATAAAAAGTGTTTCAAGGAGTGTCACTTAGTTGTTTACATGCAGTTATGTATAATATAAAACTTTAAAATTTGAAGTTAATGTTAATTCATTCGAATCAGTTTTCTCATACCCAATACGTTACTTCATGGACTAAGATTTTATGAAAATATCAATTACGTCGTTGCTTACCAATGTGATTGATTTAAATTTGAAAATTTTCACTGCGCAATATTTTAGCTAAAATATCCGCAGTTGTGTCTAAAATATTCGCTAAAATGTTTTCGAGCGTCTTTCGAGATTTTAGCACACTTACACTGACATAAAATCACAAAATCATGCAAAAATCTTATAGTCTCAGAAAAATGTTTTTAACATTTGACAGCCATTTAAGGTTCTGCTAACCAAAATTGTTCAAATTGATTTGTACTCGAAAGGACTATTTCAAACATTACTTTACAGGAAATAATTCCACGTTATTTTATTGGAGGAAAATTTCCGTATTACGACATATTAATTTTTTAAAAATACTTAATATGTGAAAAGAATTAACTGTACTTCACCAGAATAATATCAGCAATTTTTTTTGAAAACTACTTTCTGACGTTTTTTTTTAAACTAGAACAAATACAAAAGAACGGAACCAACCTGCGGTACGCTAGAACTCAGATATTCAAGGTCAAATGTTTACTACACGTATCGAAACCTAGTAAACTGCGCGCCAGCTTAGATGGCTAGTGGCAGCTACTGAGTGAAGGGCACATTCAAGTAATTCGAACAGCAAACCACTACAGAAACACCTTGTAGCCTATAAATACCGGAATGTAACCGACCAACGTAAATTAGCCACTCGAATTTAAAACCGTAGTAATAATATATGCAACACATTCCAGCTGGTTACCCGCCAACTTACATGGCGCGTGCTGTATAATCCGCTTTATCGAGCACATGGTTTTGTTAACAATTTACAATGTAATACTTTTTCTTCTCCTGCTAAATATTTCGTGACTTTTCTTTTTAGTCGTTATGATTGTCTCGAAATAAATAATTTGGTGGGTGGGTTACTTTCTACTAATCTCCACCGAATGAATGTATGATACTTTGTGTAAAGGCTTATCTTTGAAAACAGTTTATTTAGAAGATAATTTATTATTGATTATAAATTTAAATATCGTGGCTGTGAACTTAATAGGGAGAACCCATAAGCGACAAAAAATCGGTGGTTCATGCTAAATAGTTACAACTGTAAAGGGAAATTCTAAATGATATAGTGTTAAAAATACGTTTTCGAGTAAAAGGGAAAAACAGCAATGCAAGAGTATGCATATATATGGGACAAGTAATCCTTCAACGATCATAAAAACTATTGTAATATATATTAGCCGAGCATGTATTGCAGATTTTAAAGCTTTGAAACTTATTATGTTAATTCCAGATTTAAACGCCTCAAAACATATTAAGTCTCGTTACAAGTATACTTGTGCAATATTTGTATCAATGTTATGTTAACCATACATTTGGTTGTGCGTATCGCTATATTTATGTCTCAGAGTATTTTAAGTCAGTGATCTGCATATTTCTCTATTTTAATCGAACTTAATTTGAACATTATCCATTTGTATTGAATATTAAGTGCAGGGAGAAAAATCATGTTTATATCTTCGCCCTAAGAGAGTGTATTCCTTGTACCATAGAGGAGCGTAAAGTTTATCTACCATACCAGGAGCTTTTCGCTAGTTAGGTTCATAAGGGGCGTTATCTGTGGGACGCCAGACGAGGCCTGAGAGAAGAATTTGGTACACAGTAAAAACCTTTTGTACTTTTACAAAAAGGTTTTTTGGAAACCAGTTTCCAAAAAAGTTTTTGTAACACTACGGAAATATTTTGTAAAATGTACAAAAATCATGTACATTTACAAATTTCTTTGAATATTTACAAACATTTCTGTAAATCTACAAACAAATTGTATATATTTACAGCTAATATCTGGTTCATTTGACAATAATTTCTTGTAGTGTTACAAAAATTCTTTTTGGAAACTAGTTTCCGAAATTTTTTTTTGTGAAAGAACGAAATGTTTTGTAAAATGTGAAAGGTCTCCTAGGTTTATATTATTTTAATTCGAAAAATCTGCTCATTAGCATTATTAGCCTGTACTAGTTCCTAAAGTTGTTTATGGTATTTGTAATCACTTTAAAAGGATTCTGACATCTTACTTTTTTTATCTGACTGATAATGTTCTGATATTATATTACAAGAATTTCCTTGTAAATGTACAATTGTTTTTACTGTGTATCGTAAAGCATCCAATTACTGGTGTAGGGCTAGCCAGCACTGAGTCCATGGTGGTTCAAAACTGGAACTTTAAAATCACATATTGACATGTTAATCCGCAATTGATGAACTTCTACTACGCGTTTAGTGTGTAAGAACGGGCATTTAGTGGTTAGGTTGTATAGGCTTCTATAGCTATAAGTAATTTGTATCTACGCACTCTTCCCTTCTCACAGCCTTGTTCGAATTTTGTGTATCCTGCTTTAATTCTGGTTGACAGTTTGATTCCACTCCCAGCCATTTCTTTGTTATGAAGTTTCCGTTTACTTCACATGTAAAACCAAAAGACTAACTCGCAAAACTTGTTCCGAATTTATGTTTTTCCCTGATATGTTCTTTTCATTAAATCTGCTTTTGTCTTACGTCTGTGAATTATCTTGGGTCTCATGTTATGTAAATATATCTATTAATGTGGATTTTGAGCTAGCCTGCACTTCCATAAGTCTTAGAGGAAATAATTCGATAGTCTTGTTAATTTTCTTTGCCCCTCCACACAACCATTCGTTATTTCTCAGTTATTTTAAATGTACTACGTAGGGATTAATTCCCACACTACTCCTGATGAACCATTAAAATAATAAATTCCTCATAAACCTATAAAAATCCTCACACTATTAGGACAATTATTGGGACTTATCTCTTACAGCAAAACATAGGCACCCGCACATAGTTCATTTTGATATAACTAACTAAATTCAATCTGTTTTGGCACTTTGATCATTTAGAATTTCCACTCCACAACTGTGTTTTCACGAGTTTACACATGAAATATCCACACACTTTGCTACGTGTCTATCATCGCAGTAGAGCTTGTGTCTAGCGGAATCCAGCGAAACTGCCGCTGTGTGACGTGTCGCGTGTTGCTGTCATACCAAGCGCGAAACGGCGCCCGTTTATTCGCCGAAGTTGTCGCGTATACTCGTCGCTCTTTTGTTTCCTGCAGCTCGCGAGAGAGCGCGACGTGTGGCTGGTGTCTGTCGCTCTGGGGATTTCACAGGCGCGTTTCCTGCTCCGAACATCCGGCCCAATTCCACGACTTCATTTCACGACTCGGTGTGCATACCGCTCTTGTGTTGCGTCTTGCGTTTGTTACTGTGCCTAGAGAACATTCCAGTAGTCAATCCACAATTATGATGAGGTTTTAGTTCCGAGCTTCAATAATAATATTGTGGATATTTTTAAAACCGTTAAAATACATTCACTATACACGTGTGCAATATAAATTGGTATTATAAACAGTTGGTTCGATATACAAAAATAATTATATTTACAGCGTGTTAGGTAAAGAAATTATTTTTCTTCACATTTCGCGATAAAAAAGTATTTTATTTAGTCTTTAAAATTTTCCAAAGAAAAATTGTCTCCCTCTTGTCGCTCTCTTCTCACTCTTGGTCATAAACACATTACCATTACAACGTTTATTCTGATGTTAACTGAATGAATATACTGAGAACAATAATTCAGACATTTATGGAGTGCTATTTTATTTTCTGCGCACTTTTAAGAATACTATGTTGGGTAAATTTTAGAGGAATAAAAGAAAAAAAATAGTATTGTTAAAACGTGTGGTTATACCACCATAGGACTAGGGGGAGCTGACCTACGACTTTCACTACTTTTGGGACAGGAGGACGACAACACGTAGTTCCTTCACAAGGGGGCTCTCCACCACCTGGCCAATTATAAACTAACACAATTTCCAATAACACATGCATGGCGGGCCAGGATGCCATGCTCAGGGAGGGTTACTTAC